>JAGFZM010000381.1:324356-344356 GCA_017657215.1 Limnothrissa miodon | reverse complement strand
ATGACTACTTCTTTCTTGTTCTGTTATGTTCTGTTACTTTTTAGTCTTTTTTTTTTTTTTTTTACAGGAAATCTGACTGTTGTTCCACATGAATACAGTGGTTACATCTTGATACACTTTGATGCACACATAGAAGGCCAAAAGTGATGCTTCCTAACCCCATCCAAGTATTTTAGCAACATTAGGAATTGATTATATTTTATTAGAGTTTTAGCATTAGGGTCATTCCATGCAATTTCAGACCTACCCAATTTATGTCATTACAAATGCAATATATTTTGAACCACAGATTGTTTTGTCTTATACTATATGAAAATCAGAGAGGCAAGTATGCCTGTAGGCAAGTATATAATGCCCAAAATGCATATTCAAAAGATTTTTTAGAAAATGTAACTGATTACAAATCATTACTTACCTGGGGCTTATCTAGCATGGCAAAAATGAAACATATTTTGGATAATTTGCTTGGAAATACTATGAGCTCTGACACGGTAACATTTAGTAGACAGGTGTATAAATGTGAATTTCTTGGTGAGTTGTCTGGAATTACCCTCGAGCACAGAAATAGAGGAGCGGATTCGGTCACTGTCATAGCTGGTTAAAGCAAGATTGACAAAAAGCCATACTTAAGTATAGAAAGCAAGATCAGAGACCATATGCAGGGGCTTTGGTCTTTTTCTCCCTTGAGAGAGATCTCCAACTTTCTCTTAACTTGTGTATTTTTCTCTTTCTGGTGTTCTTTTCATTTTAGGAGCCATTCACAACCTTTTTCCTCAACTTCCAAGGAGGGAAGTTTGACCACGCTGACCGAACCTTCTCCTCAGTGGCCAGGGCCTGGAGAAACTGCCAAAGAGACACCTCTGATGTCAAGGTGAGCACCGAGCTGTGTGCATGGCCATGGTCACACCCATACGTAGCTTAAGCTCACACAAGGCATACAAACACAAAGACTCCTGACTTCTGACACACTCACAGGCATCCACACTCACACACACACACTTGCACATTTTGACACTCACACAAAGAGACTCCTGACTCTAATGACTGCTAATGTACACACAGAGGCTCCTGGTTAGATATTTCTGCCTTTGCCCCTGAATGCTGCAGCTCTCTGATCAGTCATCACCTTTCCTCTGCATTTCTGTCCCCATCAGACCGACACACAAGGGCCCTAATCAAAGGCCCTCTGCGCTCAGCTCCTTCTCTACTGTGGACGCTCACCTCGCCTTGAACCCTTTCCCCCTTTGCTCACTCGCTCTCTCCATACCTCCTCTTTGTACTTGTGGTTCCCGTGGGCCCTGCAAAACATTCACCCTTTCCTCTTTAACAAGTGTCCAGCTCTCCTAAAATATTCATTAGCACGGCCCAGCCACGCCGTGGCCCCCAACTGCAGTGGAGAGAGAGAGAATGAGAGAGAGAGAGAGAAGGAGAGGGCTGTTGTGTACCCTGCGTGCTTGATTGCGACGGGCCAATGCTATGTAACATATGGCTCGAATTACAGGCAGCGGTTGATTGCAGAGAACCCTCTGAGAGTTTGGGCCCAGGCCCAATCGCAGCCTGTCATGGTGGATCAGCAAGACTGCCACCACCCCACTCAAGACACCAGCAGCTCACCTAACCCACTTCCTGATGCTGACCCCGGGCCCACCCCCCCCACTCTATGCAACACTCTGATTACAGCAGAGCAGAAGGGGACTTTCATACATTCATGCCTTTCTCAAGTATTTAGCCTGACATGTGTCTGTTACTCTTCCATCAACTGAATAAAGCTCCAAAGCAATGCTCCAATGTTTTGAGGCCATCCGTAACTGAGAACTATGTGCAAGAGTGGCTGGAGCTGAAATAAGAAATTCAGACTCCCTCAGAATAGAATACACTGTTAGAACATTTTTTCTTTTTAGTTTGTTGGCCTTTATTTAGCATTGGCTAATGTTAGTGGTAGGAGTTAGTCAGAGTTTGAGACCCATATAAATAGACAGACACCTCAATGCTTTTTTTTTGCATGTCTGTGTATTTGTACCTTAAACCATGCTTATCTAAAGATAGTGGAGATATTATCCTTCTTCTTTTAGGAAGTGTGCTAATAAGTTTGTTTGTGTAAATGTGGTGTGTGTGTGTGTGTGTATTTAAGTATCTTGGGGACTTAGGTGAGGGGCAGGAGGGGGGCCATAAGATCAGTGACCCATGGCAGAACAGGATTGTGGATCACAGATTTTGCCCTCTGACCAGCAACTTGGGGGCCAGTGCTTGGAACAGCCCCCCTCCATTCCCCTGTTATTTCCCCCCTGCCTTTTAAGTAGCCCCAGGGTCTGCAACCCCCGAATCAGGCCCGCCAAATTTACGCCAGACTGGGCGTCTGAACCCGGGGCACCATGTGCCATCGTAAAGTTTTGACCTCTCTGTTTGAATGAGAGAGGGGGAGGGATGGGGGAGAGGCTTGTTGAAAACGTGTACTGTTTGTTTGCTCTCTTAATGAGCAACTCTCGCTGTGGATAAACACAACGAGCGTCCCGCTGCCACGGGGCGGAGGGTGGAGGAGCTGAGCGCTCAGCTGCCTGCTGCACTTTCACTCCTCTGCTGGAGCCCATCTACTCCCCCCCCCCCCCCCCCAGATGAAAAACTACTGCAGTGTCCAAGTGTGCTTGATGCACCTATTTGATGCACCTACTGCAGGGTCCAAGTGTCCATAGCCCTGTTAAGTAAGCTCATCGAGTGCAGTTGTTCAGAAAAAGAATGAGGAAATTCTACAACATGGACTGAAAGTGCTAACAGGCAGTCTGTGGGTGAGCATGTGCCACCTAGTTTTTTTTTTTTTTTAATCGTCGTGGATGCTGCACTACTTGTATGGGTCAAACCCTGTGTTTTTAGGGCTGATTTATGTGGCTTGTGTGGCATCTGAGTTTGTCAGTGACAAAACTAATAGCACTATACTTCTTATAGACGGCATACAGTACCTGTTGCTAGTGTTGTAGTCAGATCGCTTAAACTTGAACCTCTCCAGTCGACTTTGGTCATAGTTCAGTGACATTCTGTTGCTAACTTTTTAGTCCCTAGTAGCAGTAAATGCAATATGTTAATGATCGTGTTGGGTACATATAAATAACAATCAGTCAGTCCCACTCACTCATGGCTCCTAGTGAAGTGCCATTTATCTCAATTAAAAAACTAGATCAATTAACCTATGGTTACAGTCCCATCATCATCATTGTCAACAGGGTAAATACAGACTTGCTCAGTGGCCCTTGTGTCTGCCTGGTCTTATCAAAGTATCTTGCGTTCTTGAGTTGCTACATCAGATGGAATGCACATGTTTACGTGCACTAGCCCTGGGTTTCGCGGATGTATAGAGAGTAAATCATCTGTGTTTGTGATTAAGGCTGCAATTTACACAAGTGTTTCTACAAGTGTTGCTCTCTATCGTTGCTCTACTGTCTGTGTGTGTGTGTGTGTGTGTGTGTGTGTGCGTGTGCGTGTGTGCACGCCGTGGTTAACTTGCATGTGTTTTTAGTGTTTGTATGAGGGAAGTTATATACATTGCCATGTCTGCTCTGGTTCAGCTGCCATCTTTGACAGGCTAGACATGATTTCAGTCTACTTGCACATGGCTCAGATTTAGACATGTTTTTCTTTGAGCTGACACAATGTACATACCTGCCTCTGTGTGTGTCTGTGTGTCTGTGTGTGTGTGTGTGTGTGTTTGTTTGTGCACCTCATGAGCCATTACATATGTAGAGAGCTACACAATTATTTAAAAATTAAAATAAATTAAAGAAATACTTTGGTTGCTGTCATACTTTTTCAGCAATTGAACGGCTCATCCACAGTTGTACTTCAACACCTTGTATATTGCACTTTATCCATTATATTAGTTCACCATGTTGGTTTTTATTTAATATTTGAATATTCAGCCATGCAATAATAGCTTGGTTATCATTTTTACCTTACTGTGCCGTATCAGCCTTTATGATAGTGGGCCTGTATTTCCTGATGAGAGCAACACAAAGGCGTGCTTCAGCTGGTTCAAGTATTGCTCCCACAAATGAGAAACACCATCCCATTTTCCTTCATGCTCTGAGCTCTCTCTCTCTCTATCTCCCTCTGCTTTCTGCTCGCTTTGTTGGCAGCTGATGCCCTTTTATGATTAAACCTGTTGAGGTACCCTTGTGCACTATGTGTGCGTGTGAGACTGCTTTTTATCAGACACACATTTTGTGCCATAGAGCAAATGAAGTGTCTGAAGTGTAATTTCAGTGAGTAATGGCATGGTCTTGGAGAACAAAACACACACACACACACACACAATTAAGGAATGCTTTTGCTCTTTATGTAATTATTTGTTAGTGCTTTCTTTTTGGGTGTACATGCTCTTGGCCAAAGTCATTGATTGCAGTCACCGTAATTAACCAGCAGGTCGATGGCAGTCCTGCATTCAGATTCACCAGTGCTGTCAAGCTCCGCAGCTTATCTGTGTAAAAGCAGCTCTCCCATTATCAGTAAAAGGCCTATTTGAGAATCCCTCTATAGGCCCTTCACTGTGGGAATTTTCACTAAGCTCATCTGTCCTTTACAGAAGTGCTAACTGCTGCTAAACTCATGTCAGGGTGGAAAGATATTTATCTGGTGTATTTAAAATCAAATGTTATTCAGGTGGCGTTAATCAAGATTTGTTAGTAATTGAGCAACTTTTTTAATGAATAAGGGAATACATTTAATTACCTGAAAATATATTATATTACAGTAATCGAAACAAAAAATTGCCGAAATGATAAAAATGTATAACAACTGATTGCTCACTGTGTGTTCCTCATCTCTTTCTCAGGAGTTGATCCCCGAATTTTATTATCTGCCTGAGATGTTTGTCAACTCCAATAATTACAACCTGGGTGTGATGGATGATGGGGCCGTGGTATCAGACGTAGAGCTGCCACCGTGGGCTAAGGACCCAGAGGAGTTTGTGCGCATCAACCGATTGGTAAGTCGACTGTCTTTCCCCCTCCCTTTCTTTCTCTTCCTCCCCTCCACCTCTCGTCCTCTTTCACTGGGTTATACCAGCTATATATCCACGTCTAGTTGTAGCATGGAAGATAATGTGTTTTGTCTAACTAGATAAGCTCTTCTCTATGCACATACCCAGAATGACTGAATCACACACTCATCCAGTAACCATAGAAGTTCTATATTAGAGTATGTTTACAGTCCGTCCATGCCTCAGATTTCTTTTTTCGTCTTGTGTGCCCTCTCCCCAACGTCCTCTCTCTCCCTCTCTCTCTCTCTCTCTTTCTCTCTCTCTCTCTCTCTCTCTCTCTCTGTCTCCCTCTCAGCTGCAGGCTGGGTGATGTATAGAGCGCGCAGTAATTGTGTGCGCTACAGTAGCGTGTCGGCCCACTGGAGCCTAGCATTAATTAGCAGCCAGTGCTGCATCTATCTGACACTTTGACTGCTGTGCCACTAGCCCTGACGAAGGCTATGTCACGGCGTTGGGTGCAACAGTGCTGGGAGTCCCAGCCTGTCTCTGTGCTCTGACATATAGCAGCAGCGCTTAAAGGCCAACTGTGCTTGTGAGCTGCAGTGCTGAAACAGATCTTTTTGAGCTGCTCGTGCCCACCTCTTTAATGGCCCCCAGTGGGGATTTATTCCAGACGCCATTCACTGGCTCCTAGTTTGCTATTCCGCTCCTAAACAAGATGCCTGATCAAATGTTATGCCGTTATGTTTGAGAATATGTACAATTTTCACAGTTGAAAACACTACTGCAGAATGTTGTGTTTTCTGCCACTCTGCAAAGCCGGAATCCCAGTCACTGCCACATCAGCAATCACAACTAATGCTGACAGGTGACTAGTCCCTCAAGAACACACACAAAAAAAGCTTAAGCATTGGTCAGAACTGTCAATTATTTTTTATAATACAAGGAGGTGCACAGCTGATTCAGCACTTTTATATTATCTTCAGATCTTCTTTGGGTGTGAATATGATTATGTGTATAATATAATTAGCCTTGTTTGCTTGCTTTTTAACACATTCATTGCACACACACACTCACACACTAATGATGGCTCAATGGCAAAACATGTCTGCATGAGAAAAAGCAACTGGGGTGCCTCGTTCAACATCAGACTCTAAATCTATATCTCTTCAGAACTGGCCAGTGGAGGCCACTGTTTGTACAACCCACTCGGTCTGTCCATTAACAGAAAGCAGCAGAGGTACAGTTGTCAGCTATTAAATATAATAATATAATAGACAAAGTTAGAATTCATCAGTCATCCTTCACTTTTGTGAGTTCTTTAATATTTTATCTTTTTTTTAAGTAATTATTGTATAATGCTTAAATGAACAAGCTGCATGATAGACACACACACACACTCATGAATGGCCATTCAGGAAAGGGTTAAAGGTAAATTGTGACCTTCCATGTGGTGTAATATTACTGGACGTTATAATGCCACAGATATTTAAACGCATTGTCCAGATTTAGGAGTTTTTATGCTAGTAATTCCTCCACTTGTATCTTCTTTTGACTGGCACTAGCTTGTTGCGGTGACATATATAAAAAAACATAAATGAACATGGCCAAAGCAGAAAGGGTTCTCAGTGTCCCGCTCCTGAAGAGTCCAAAAAAAGCTAAATTAACGTAAATTTAATGGAGGCATGAAGGGATTATTGCAGTGTTCATTTCCAGATGCAATCCAGATGTAGTCCAATACAGTAGTTAAGTTTGGACTCAGAATGATCACGCAACAATAAGTTCAATAATAAAGTAATACCATTTATGAATTCTGCCCAGCGTTGTGGTGTGTGTGTGTGTGTGTGTGTGTGTGTGTGGCTGGTTAGTGGATTCCATCACTGGGGAGGCGTCAGAGCTCTTCCCCCCCTGAGCTGGGGGTGGGGAGCCCCTCATTAGTCTAGTCCTGTGTCTCTTGAGTGTGGGGCGTGTCAGCACTCCACTGTGACAGATGACTGGCATTAGGAGGTGTCAGCTGGGCACCCCCCAGCACAATGGGGGAAATTTGTAATGAGAGCTCTGGCCCGCAGAAGCCCACTGATAGTGCCGTGAGTGGTTAATGACCTGCTTGGGCCTTTAGCTCATCTGTCGCTAATGGTCACCGGCACAAGGAGAAAGAGGGAGAGTGTGCCAAATCGGCCCCAGCCTTTATGTCCTACAGATGATTAACAGCTAATTAAACCCCAATCTGTGACAGACATTAAAATCCCAGCAGTAGAAATGGTGGCTGCAGCCAAAAGTGACAGGTTTGCACCATGCGCCTGTGTGCACAAGATGGCTAGTGAACACTGCCATCGATTTAAGGTAATATATCAAATATGCTGCACACACACGCACAAAAAATCATTTTCCAGTCGGGGCTGTGCCGCCTAGTTTTACGCCGTTTTAATATTCTCACATGTTTAGCATGCTATTAGTTGACATGCAGATACTGTGCTTAGTAATTATGCTTGCATTTGACTTTGCCTCCTGATTGCCATTCAGTCTTTTAGACGGAAGCTTTTGATTGAGCCTGGCTTATACAGCATATGGTGTCGTTACTGTACATGTACTGTAAATCTATTTGGATTGGGATATGCGTTAGATTAAGAGAGGATTTTAAACAGACTTCTGCTGAAAAAAAGCGCCTCTTTTCCTCAGTCCTAACAGCCCCCCTCTTCCTGGCTGCCCATGTCACGCCACTCTGAGATCACGGCTGATTGTTGTTTTTACCGTGAGGTCGAGGGAAAGGTTAAGAACATGATCCCCCTCACCAGATAACAAGGCGGCTCTGGGTACTGTCATTTCTGAGGAACATTCCAGAATATATGACTAATACTTTCACTCAGCAAAGCTCAAGATCTGGTTATGATTATGGGAACAGCAGGTGACTTAAGTCTTTGAATAGACACTTAGCTAGCAGGCTACTGACAGCAAGTGGTCACAGAAACCATAATATTGTGTCTTGTGTCTTGGGCATCAGAAATTCTTGCAAATGTTGCATTCAGAATGATTGTTTCTATTGATATCTTATTTTAGCAGCTATTGTGAAGAAAAATATTCTCATGTTTCACATTAATGTGTGTAATTATCCTAAGCCGTGGCTGGTGTAGGTGTAAGGCTAGCCAAGAGAAACAGTTCAAATACAGACACACACAAAGCAGGAGAGAGTTGGAACGAGGGCAACATGATGAGTGATGGAACAAGACCCGACAGACAGCAAGGCCAGCAGAAGTTGCCATGGCACCAACCTCTCTTAGCTGAAGCACCAAACCAACTGCCATGACAGATCTTTGGGACAGCAATATTCCCCCAGGTCACCACTTCTGCAAAAGCGCATAACTGTCACCCTTACATGTACAAGATCTTTGCTCTGGATTAGTGTCAAACAGTATGTTGGTTAGCGTGGTCACAGAGTCAAACAGTAGTACTGTATCAGCTTAGACTCTGTGGTAGATCTGTGGTAGTGTGATAATCAGAATATTAATAACCTAACAAGTTATGGCATAGCATACCTATAATGTCATAGGTTTATATATGTATCAGACTTTTGGTTTTAAAAGAGTGTAAATAAGAGATACTTATTTGACAAGAAAGGGAGGAAAAAAAGGGTAATGACTTCATACATGAAAAAATTCCTGGCCACACCAATTATTTTTTTCCTCTCCCACCAATGTTTTCCACCAAGACCTACCCCAACTTCTCTCTTCTCTACTGTAGGTCTGCTAAAGCAGCTGTTGTGCCAGCCAGCTGACATCCAGCAGACAGACAGAGTAAAAAACGTGGGACAGTTCCGTTGACAGATACGTGCCATTTTATGAAGCTCTCCATTCTGTTCCTCGCCCAGGCACTGAGTCTCAGCTCAGAACTCCACTGTCAGTGCTGAAGCCTTATCAGGTTAATATGCTGACAGTTTCCGCACACTTAGTCGCAGAGCTCTGGGATATTGGGCCGTGGAAACAATTATCTAACACAGACACGTCTGTGAAGTCCAGAGGAGACTATAAAAACTATGCCACGTTTGTTTTTGTTAACATCTGTGAATCAAAAGTAGCGCTCGTGTTCTTAGGGTCATCTTAAAAGTTTTGACAGGGCAGATGTGCGGAGATTTAGTGCAGGTGTCAAGGGCCATGTGTTACTGGGCTTTCCCACACCCAGAGACTATTCTTCTGGAATCTCAGAAGGGACCACCAGCTACAGCAGAGTCAAAGGTTGCCAGTATTTACATTCAAAATTCATCTCCTCTCCTCCTTCTCTGCGCAACCCCCCACTGTTCATTTCCTTCGCAGTATCACAAGTTAGTGGGCAGGCTCATGTTACTCTCCCCACTGAGTCGATTGCCCGCTAGGATCTCGAGCTCCCCGCAGGGTGTGGAATCCCCTGCTGTTTCCTCGCAGGGAACACTTGCTGACTGCTCTCATCCTACCGCTGCCAGCGGAAGAAAAGCTGGACATTAGCATCTTAGCATCTGTTTTTTAGAGTTATGTCTTCTGATGCTGCTGATGTTGTTGTGCTGGAGCTGTAGCTGAGTGCAGTGCTCCTCTGCTCTGAGGCCAGTCAAGTGGAGCTGCCCTGCCCTGCCCGTGGGAGCAGAGAGTGGGCGGAGGCCAGGCATCTCCATGGCGTCTGCTCAGCGTCTGGCGCTGCTCTCAGCAGGGGGACGCTCACGAGCACGGGCCGACATGTATACAGCATGTGGGATGTGTTTTACGACCACCCACACCCCCTCCTCCTCTCCCCTTCTCAGCTCCTGTCCTCCTCAGTGATGTAATGGAGAAGCGAAAGGCCTGAGAAATGGGCTGATTTACTGTTGTGGTCACTTCACCTCAGTGATGTTGTGTTATCTCCTCAGACCTTTCCCCCATCACACCTTACCACACCCCTCCACAAACTACCACACCTGTATCAAACCTACAGCATTTGCCAGCATAAAGCCATGGGAAGTATCATACATGTGTGTCTGTGGAAGCAAGAGCGTCTATTTTGGGGAAATTTGGCTGAGAGATTTTTGTTTTGTTTAGTTTGGCATGAGCAGATGCCTTGGCCTTGATATTGGAAGTGTTCAGTCAAGCATGCAGTGTGTATAAAAGGAGTTAATTCATTTTGCAAGGTCCCTCTTTCCCCCTTCCTTGTCCTCTCTTACGCTTTCCTTCTCCCCTACATTTCAGCGCGGACTATGACAAGGACAGTGTGTTTAGGCCATCAATCAGATAAAGCCACTGACCTCAGGTATCTGGGTCCCCTCAGGCCTCCAGAGCCTCTTAATTTATTGCTTCCACCTCGTATGCGCTTCGACAACTTCCTCCATGCTGGAGGTCATCTGAACTCTATCAAGAGGTCCTGTTCCATTCCACTGTAACTAAGTTGCGATATTGCTAAAGCATTGGTGTATAGAGTGTATGGTGTTGTATTCTCGTACTAGGTAGTAATTCAATTGAATATATGATCTAATCCTGGCTTTAAAACGGACATATTCTTTAATTGTTTTTCGAATAGATGCTCTTATATTTATTTATTTATTCTTTGTCAAAACATGTCTGAACAACAGACTTCTGACAACAGTGAAATCACACATTGACATATTTTCACATTGGATTTTTTTGCATGTCAGCATGTTTAAATTTGTATGGCTCTGTGCCTCCTTATCTTAGCTCTCTTGAACATGATGTTAGTCAGGTGTTTGCAAGTTTTCTCCTAGTAGCCACTAGGAGCTCAGACCAGTGGCCAGCATTCTCCACTGCTACCGTCTCCCAGCCAAAGAGCATTAGCTCCATTTTTAGCCTGCCTCTCTTTCTTCCTCTCCATCCCTCTCTCTCTCTCCCTCTTTAGGACATAAAAGGGAGTGTAACGATAGCACTCATCCATTGTAATCACCTCTCTCGGCATCTCAACCACACACTCCAACTCAGCAGGATCTCCTTAAGCCCTGTGTTCTCTGCTGTTATATGAGAGGTGGCTAACGGCTATCCAAACAGCAATCCAAACAGCCCTCCAGAGCAGACACACTCATGCCTAGAGACACTTAGACACTCTAATCAAAGCGGATCTGGCTGTTTACTGCATTTTAGTTTCCTGCCCTCCCCTTCCATCACACACACACACACACAAGCACGCACAGCCTGTTTATAAAAAGTCAATGCATTTGCCATAGTCAAAGCATCAATGCCTCTTGAGCATTAAGCAAAAAGATTTTTGAACAACCACACTTGACTCTGCTTCCCATCATGGGTCGGACAGGATATCCATTCCGCCATGTAGGGACAAACTATGGTCTCAGGTTCCCATCCTGACCTGCACCGCACCCTGACCCTGCTCATTTGGATTCTAGATGAGAGGCAAATATAGAGCACTGAAATTACACTATAAAGCGCCAATGAGGTTCAAATATGCGCAGTGTGTAATGCCTATGGAATGCCAAGCCCAGGGAAGCAGTAGAGGATCTGACTGTTATCCTAGCCTGATTTCTTCTCCTCATTTCTATTCAGCGCCGGTTTCTCTCTCACTTTGGTTTTTTTTTTTTGTTGCAGCTGTCTCTATTTAGAAAGACCCCTATCCACTGTGTGTGTGCGTGTGTCCATTCGGGAGGTTTTACAGCGGGTGTGCTAGCATTTTAGGGAAACTCTCCTAACAGTTTTCTGCCTGCCATTTTCATTTGAAGACCGCCATCAGACCTGCCTGTGTTGGACCACCCTCTCTTGGGATGTCCATGGGCTGACGGTGATGAAAGCGTACTCAAGTCTACTTGCACTAACCACCAGCCTCATTTGTCCCCAGTATACTTGTCTGAAGGATTTTTACAGCTAGAGGACAACTCAAAAAATAGATGAAGATGTGAAATGGGGAAGGGTTGTTGATTTCCTCTTCTTCTAAATTCAGATCATATTCTTCATATTCAGTCATGATCAACAGATTTGTTTGCATTGCTAGTTATTAGTTATAGCTATATGCTAGTTATATTGCATTAGGTATTTTCCCTTGTCTAAGGATCAAAGATCCATAGAGATCATATTTTAGGTTAAGGACAAATTCGTCTGATGCCTCTTGTTTTCCTGTTTGCTAAATTCTCTACACATGAACACGCCTACTTCTGATTTGCACGTGAGAACCATGTAGGAGTTGCGACATTTCTCTTACAGCGCTCCTGCCATCGAAGCATTCTTTGCGTAATGGATTTGGGACCTGTGGTGTTTCAAGCGTGTATTTAGTAGTCCCACTAACTGCTTCATTGGCCACATGCATCTGATTTGTGTGAGAGACTCCAAGGACTGTCAGTGTAATCTCCCCTGATCAATAGAGCACTGCCTTCCTGCCAGTCACCCGACCGGTCTCACACCATGAACTTACCGTTACACCTCTGGCCCTGACAAGGCTGCATTTACATGCAGATAAGTCAATTGATTGAAATGTCATTTTAACATCCACGCAGACAGGTTACATGAAGTGTCGTGCCTTGGGAGGTCCGATCAAAGATCAAGAGTGATGTGAAGACAGAAAAAAATAAACCATCTATAAAGTGTATTTTATTATTTATATTATTTATATTTGGTTTATTATTTTTTCAACATTGCTTGTTGAATCTAAAGTATATTATGATTTAAACATTATATGGGTTGCAAGGTGATTTTGAGAGAAAGAGATTCTAAATGCTGACAGCTTTCTTGCTGGTCATTATAGAATTTGTAGAGGTATATGACATTCACAGAATCTCAGACATAACCTGCGGGTATAAGCATTTGCCCGGCAAATATCTGTCTGGAGAATTCACAGTAGGGTTAGACGTGACCCACACTGAAACACAGGAAGTCTAGCTGCTATTGCTGGACATGGCTATTACACAGGCAGCCAAACTAACAATTAGTCAGTCTCCCCAAATTTGCCTTTTCCTGGTCGGAGCAGGCACTGCTTGGACCCAGTCCCAGACAGGGAGACTCCTCCCATTTCTTCCCCTCCAAGATGGCGAGGGACGAAACCCAACACGCAGCTCTCTCCGTCAGAGCCTTGTGTGTTTTGTTTTCACTGGAGCAGGGATTGCATCCAGCTGCCAAGTCAAATTTGAAGAAAATTATGTCCTCTTTTCTTTTCTGACAAGCTATTTTTAGAAGTGCTTTTAATTTTGCCCTCTCAAAGCCAGATGTCCTCAAGCGTTCGGCTCGAATAGTTTCAACACAAGTTAGAGAAGCACGAAACATTGCCGCTGCCGGTAGCTAAAATTGCATGCTCCAAGGTGGCCTCTAGAAAGCGTGAGTTCTACACAACCGGATACATACACAAACACAAATAAGCAATGCAATGCAAAGCCCCACCCCTGGTCTCATTTGCATGAAGCCCAACTAAATTATTCATTAATTGTGGGAGCTGTCCCAGTGGAGTGTGGTGCCACAGACCGCCTCACCTAATTGGCACATCAATAACCAGCTTCAGGTCCTTTTAATGAGCACTTGATTCAGCTCAATAGAAGAAAGGAACCTCAACATTATGTGCAACCTACCATATTTGTTATATAAGCTACTTAATTACTTAAAGAATCTGCTGTACTGTGGTTAGAAAAAAAGCATTTGTATCATTGATTAAGCAACTGTAAAATCATAGTCAATGCATTTGGGACTACATACATAGCTCTGGAAAAAAATAAGAGGACATTCTAAATGGGATTTACTATTTAAAGTGGTCTCTTGTTTTTTTCCAGAGCTGTAGTTCCAATCTGACTGGATACCTTTTGTGTCCTCTAAAGCAAGTGTGTTTGTCTGATAATGTGCTGTAGAAGCATTTGAAGCATGTAAGTGGAGGGTAAGCAGCTTTCCCCCCCTCAGGTTAAATTGTGCTGTGTTGGTGTGCAGCTCCCTGTGCACGTATACGTGATCCCCCGTCTCCTCTCTCAGGGACCAGGCCCGCCTGACAGCCTTTGAAGTGACACCGCCGCCATCACTTCCTCCTCCGCAGCCTTTGGGGGCAGAGGCGAGCGTGGGCTCCTTCCTCAGGCCTCATTAACATAGAGGCGTTCCTCCAGAGGGAGGGGGCGCAGGGCCCGGCTTTGCTTCCGCACGCTGATTGACATGAGATGGCGGCACACATTAAATGCCCATCAGGTTTGGCATTAGTTTTGGAAAGCGTGGAGCGGGGAACTGCCGAAAGGTCACTGCTGCCAAGTAATGAAGAGAGGGAAATCCTCCCAGCCCTCACCCCCGCCCCTCTTCCAGCACTCCGCTTCTCTATCCATTGTAGAAAAAGGTAGCAAATCTCTCTGTGGATTTTAATAGATATGTATCCCTAATAAAGGCGATTGCTTTTTGACACGTGGCTGTTAACCTAATAGGGGCAGGCAGAAAAAGGGGTGCTGGCAGACACATGTCTGGGCTGTGCTGGTCTCCTGAGACGCTCCTGCTTCATGTTATTCGGTGTAATTGTTACATCCCTCACTCCTGTCTGGTGTATTGTTGCTGTCTGAGGTGATCCTGCACTGTCATAAAGGACAAGAAGCAAATCCAAAACCATAAACACTTCAGCCATCTCTCATTGTCTACTCATTTCAATCCAGCGCCACATCTTGACAAACTCTTCTGGGGCACAGCCCCTCCAAATGAGCCCTGTTGTAATCATCATAAACACTCCAAACTATTACCTCTGCCTTCTGAGGATTGTGATTCTCTCCAGAACTGTAACCTAAGACCCTTCAAGGCATGTTTGCTCAAGTGCTCCCTTTTGGCCCTGACATTTAGCTATTTTTATTGATATTGTGCTAGTTTTCATAAAATCATTTAATGGGAGATTGCACCAGGCCGTGGAGTGGTTCCTGCATGGGGAAATGTCACCCGTTTCTCCCGTCTCTCTCCTGGTGCACCGATAGAGCGCTCTAATTAAGAGTACGGCAGAGAATTCATGTGAAATTAGCTGTCAGAAGGGCACATTTAAATGAGTGATGTACCAGCTCAGGCAGTAAACATTTAAATGATATAAATGGCTGTTTAAGTGCACAGCTTAATGTCTGTCAGAGTATAATGTGACACAAGGCAGCAATGACAATCAAGAGTGCGTCACATTCTCATTTGGCCACGTTTAGAGCTTTTGTGCCTCAACATCTTTGTGCAAATGAACACAATGGCCACTTTATGAGAGTCCATAAACACTGAGTGTGCGCCGCTGGCTAATGAAGGTACAAACAGCTTGTAGCTTCAGCCTCATCGGCCTCATCAGACAACAACATGTTTCTCTGCTCATGCGCACACAGGTATTTCACCTAGTTAGTCACTGGGAAAGAAACTGTTTATAGTGGAGAAGCACATTGTTTCTTTAGTTGACTATTGGAGTAGATCTGGGTGTTTTTGTGTGTTCCAAATAAGATCTGTGGTGTTCACGCACGTACACACAAATCAAAGATTCACTTTTTTATGTCTTACACTGTAGGCTTTTAATCTCAAGCCATCAGTCATGCGTGGCCTGGAAGCCTGTGCAAATTTGAGTCTGTAGTTTCTCCACTTTATATGAGCAAATAATGTGTTCTAGTTAATCAAATGGGCTAGTTTTATATAATGATGGTCATGTGAAAAGCAGTGGCGGAACTATCTACATCACATCAGCACAATGGAATCGACTAATTCAATTTGTCTCATCTAAAAGATCTTGAAAAGCAACCCATTTGCGTGTTGCTTAAGTTCACCAGGTGCTGTCCTACAGTAGGATAGGGAACAAGAAACTACCGGTAGATTAAATCTGAGAAATCTTAAGATAACACTAACTGAGTGAAACTGAACTAACTGAAGACGTTCCTTGCCCTCTTTAGCTAGCTCGCAGCTCACTTCTCCTACTTTAGCACTCCATAAGCTTAAGCAACAAGCATACTTCGAGAATATTGCTTTTCTATGTTGTGGTTTCTCGTATTATGCCTTTGTTGCTGAATGGGTTTGTCGGCTGTGCATGTTTTTATCTGTTTCAATTAAAACACAAATATTGGACAACATTAGCCAGACATTAGCAAGACCACAAAGAAGATGGTAAGACGAGCAACAAGGTCATTGCTAAGTCCCTACTGTTTCTGACCTCTAATTTCCTATTGTTTCTGAGTAGACTATGAGTGTGTGTTCTAATTGCAGGCTCTGGAGAGTGAGTTTGTGTCCTGTCAGCTGCACCACTGGATCGACCTCATCTTCGGCTACAAACAGCAAGGTCCGGAGGCGCTGCGAGCGCTCAACGTCTTCTACTACCTGACCTACGAGGGAGCGGTCAACCTCAGCTCCATCAGCGACCCCATGCTCAGAGAGGTCAGGAAAACATCACTGCCACCTCCCACCCTCTCCACACTCAGTGTCAGTGTGTCATCACCATTGGCTTGGGTTTTGCTGTCTTTCTGCTTGTGTGTGTGTGTGTATGTGTGTGTGTGTGTGTGTGTGGAGGGTGTGTGTACTGTACATATATACTGAAATGTAGGCATTAGCATAGGTGTGGAATTTTTGGTGTGGAAAACGAAAGCTAGAAGACAAATGTGAGCCAATAGTGTGACTATGCATAATCCATGTCCTTCTTTCACTGATATCCCCACTGCCAGGCTTCCCTGTTTAGTGACTAACACTCATCACTAATATGCTGCCAGTGGTAGAGCAGTACTTTGGATCCACACACGCACACACACAGACATACATACACATACACACACCACCACTGTCACTGAAATACAGCAGGAACACTCAGCTATAGCATGCTCTTCCCCAACTAAAAGCAAGTGAAACAGTGATATCCAAAGAGTCTTATAATGCAGTGACCCGTGGTGACCTGCTAAAATCCCAGAATATGTGGTGAATATCAGAAAGGGGCTGGCGTGATTGGGTCTTAGGCAGGGAGGGCTGGGACTTCTGAAGGACTTGAGAGTGGAACATCCTCAGTGGGTCTATTCTTGTGCCCTTCATGCTTGGCAACTGACCGAGGAGAGAGGGGAGGGGGAGGGCAGGAGCGGGGGTGGGGGTGGGGGTGGGGGGGCGCTGGGGCAGAGCACTGCACATCACCCTGATTGATGGAGCCTCTCAGGTCATTCCCATCCAGATGTGCTGAGCTGAGGCCAGCCATCTCCACAGCATGCAGATTCATTACTGCACTCCTCTCTCCCTCTCTCTCTCTCTCTCCCTCTTTCTCCATTCACTCTCTCTCTCTCTCTCTCTCTCTCTCTCTCTCTCTCTCTCTCAGTCTATTATCCAGGCCTCTGTCTAATGCCCTCTGTCTGCTTTCAGCCTCTCTCACACCGAGCTGCCCCCTCCATCAGCAAAGCAATAAATTCACACGGCTGCCATCAAACCCCGGGATGATGTGCAAGCTGTGAATAAAAGGTGGTGTGTCAGAGATGCCAGCCTCAGCAGCGCTCTGGGAATAGGATCTCTGACAACCGTGAGGAACAGCATAGTATCTCCAAAAGTGTCATGAAAGAAAAACCAAACACAGATTGACAGGTATCAGTTTGTTTGTTTTTTTTCTTTCATGACCATTTTGGGGACACCAGGCTCTAGTTCTTATCTTGTGCCTTTGATAAGGACAGTGTCTGGGAGACTGAGGGGTTTGCCTTAGTGTGTTTGGTTGTGTTAGTGTAGGGAGATGTGAATGAAGCCTTTTTTCCCCTCCTCTCCGCGCCTGTGTCCCACGGCCGCCAGGAGTCGGTGTGAGCTGCACTGCAGGCTGCCTTCAGAGGGCTTCATTAGTTGGATAAACACACTGGCTGCTGCACTGCCAGCATGTTTGTGCGGAAGCAGGGTTGTGGCAGAGGAGGAAAAGCCTTAGGTTCTGGGCTACATCACACACACACACACACACCCACACAGAGGGAGGGAGAGAGAGACGCACTTTTCCGAACTTAAAAAGGCATACATATGCACAGACTACTCTCCCCCTTTTTCTCCCTCTTTCCCCCTCTTTGTAGCCATGCACTCTTAGTTACTTACTACGCACACACACACACACACACACTCACACACACACGGAAAGGCCTGTGGCGTGTCAGGCAGTCTGGCAGCGTGTGTGAGTGGGGCTGGGGCTTGGCTGTGCCAGGATTTCTCCAGGCTGCCGCTCTGCTGCTTTGTGTCCCGCCCAGCCAGACGACTACAGAGGAGACAGCAGACCAAAGCAGCAGAGCGCTCAACAGGGAGAGAAGAAAGCCACTCGAGCAGCCCGATTCATCTGCACCAAACACACACAGCCAAATTGAACCACCATGCATGTGTGTGTATGTGCGTGTGTAAGAGAGAGAAACACAGTCCAGAGCATAATACCAGATTAATGACTAATGATTCCCATGCTGCAGTGGCCAAGCTCTCCTGCATGTGTGATCAGAGGCCATGAGTCCTTCCGTCCCGCGCACCCAGCCCCAAACCTGACCTTAATTCAGCCTCGCGCAGTCACGCCTCACCTTCCCCTGCATGCACACGCAACCCCATTATGCTAAATAAGAAGATTTGGTCACAGCTTGTTGTACATCCAAATTGCCTTGTCAAGGCCCTGAGTAAATCAGTAGGGAGTGCGGCGGCTGGTTTTGTGCGTGTGCGGGTGTTGGCGGAGGGGCGGGGTGGACCTCCATCATGTAAATGTGTGGAATATCGGGAGAGCTCATCAGACACGGGCCAGCGCCCGCGGAGATTGGCTCCATCCTCCCCGCACCCCAGGGCCGACTGGGCCTCTCGGTCGGCACGCAGCGCTGCACCGCACCCCCAGAAAAGCCCTCCGCCGCCGGCCCTGTAAACGTCAGCACAGGATTTAATGATGATGGGTAGGGTGCCGGCTAAAGATGCACCCCTGCGTTAGCTTAAGCTAACCTGCTCCAAAACCCATGCACATGACCTTCAGCTCACTCATGATGATTCATTCACTCACCACCCCTACACACACACATACACACACACTCACACTCTCACACACTGACATACAAATACACACACACACACAGATACTCTACACTCGTGCACACTCGCATACACACTCTCACACACTGACATACAAGTATACACACACACACATGCACATACACACACTGTTGTTTCTCACGGACACTGAGGCTCTTGCTCTGGGCCCTATTAGAGTGCAGACTGAAGAGGTGGAGGAGTCGTCTGTGACGAGCTGCCTGTGAGTGTGATTCTCTAACCAGACGGGCCCAGGGATCATGGCAGCAAACTGGTGCTCCGCCATGGGCTCCCAGAACCACAGGGCTCAGAGATCACTGGAGGCTTTGCTCAGCAGCAGACTTGTGCTCCGCCAACCACAGGGCGCAATCCTTTGGGCAAACACCTTCATCTGCCCAGATGGCCCTAGGCTAGTAGGAGATTTCCACTCAAAGCCTACTAGTACAGTACAGCCCTATTCATTTAGGGCCTGGCCTTGTTAATCCAAAATAGCAGCCCACTAAGGAGTCACTAAGATGGCTGCTGAGTGAACCTACCTAGAAGGACTATGGATGAGTCTCAGTGCTTTGTATCACTAGCAGGGGACATGAAAGGTCTAGGGGACTGGAGGGGGAGAAAGAGAGAGAGAGAGAGAGAGAGAGAGAGAGAGAGAGAGAGAGAGAGAGAGAGAGAGAGAGCTGGTGCAAAATGAAACAAGAGGCATGCAGTCAGAGAGAAATGGAGGGAAAAGGTGAAAGAGGAAGAAAGACAGGATGCCGTGAGAGAAAGAGGGAGATGAGTGGGGGAGTGTCAAACAGGAGAAAAGAAAACCGGGAGAGACTGCTCTAGAGCAGAGACTACCTGCCAGACTCACATACACACACACACACACACACACACACACACACACACACACACCCTGTGGGCTTGTAGAGGGGGAGCCACTCTGCTTATTGTCATGCAGTGGAACATGAGGGCCGGGTCCGTTCACACAGCACTCACACGGCAATCCCATCTGCTGGGGCCTCCCTCTCAATGAGCTCCCACAGTACACTCACACGCATGCACACAGCACAGCACTGGCAAACCAACACACACGCACAAAGACCTAACATTAACGCAGACTGATGGCAGCGTTGCACACACACACACACACACACACACACACA
>JAGFZM010000381.1:308006-324346 GCA_017657215.1 Limnothrissa miodon | reverse complement strand
ACAGTGACCACAGTCACCTTCTCATCTCTCTCCTACACACATATTCACATACTCACACACACCATGTTACATCATTGCCGTCACCTATGATTTTACTCCCTATTCCTCTAAGAACCCCCCAATAGAAAACATACACTCTTATACGGATACGTATGTACACACACACACACACACCATTCACTGTGCACATGTGTACACACACATGTAGAGTGATGAAGTCCAGACACCATGAGCCGTGGTCTCAGGTGACATTTATGGTTCTATATCTCTTCATTAGTGCCATCTAACACTCCTAACTTCTGTGTCCACTCCCAATGCCCACCCTTCCTTTCCCCTCTCTCTTCCCCTTTCTCTCCCCTTCTCTCTCTTCCCCTCTTACCCCTCCCCCCCCCCCCCCCCTCTCTCTGCCTCTGTCTCTTAGGCGGTTGAATCTCAGATCAGGAGCTTTGGACAAACTCCCTGTCAGCTGCTCATAGAGCCACATCCACCGAGGAGCTCAGCCATGCAGGTGGTGAGTCACGCACACACACACACACTCACACACACATACACACATCTCACACATATAGCACACATCACATGCAAACAGACAACTTACGCATAGACACACCTCAAACTGTAGCACACACCACATGCACATCACACACACGCACACAGACACATTTCACACATTCAGCGCACACACACATCTCACATACATCTCTCTCACACACATCACATACACATTAAACACACACATTATTATTATTATTATTATTATTATTTTTGTTTATATGAGCTGTATAAGGCGGTGCAGTGGGTCAGATATGGAAAGAATTCTCCTCTGCTGGAGAGGCAGAGGACTAGCGCCTTTGGTGACATCTCATGGGACTTATCACACAGATGTAAAATATTCAGAATATTCCAACAAATATAGATCTCCTAGTCATTTTACGCCCTTGTGTCTGTCCTACTGTGTAAGTCCTGTGCCTTCTCTGCTAGCACTGGCAAGAGAGTAAGAGGTCCCCTGTAACGAGGTTAGAGGCAGATGGAGGGAGCACACACAGCCTGCTATATTATGGGAGGCACTGGTGATCATTTGGCCACTCCTGGTTTACTGGAACAGGGGCTCTCCTGGGCTGGCTTTAGCCATGTGGGCTAACACTGGTGCCTGCTGGGCCAGCCGCAGTGAAGCCGCTGCCTCTGGCAGAGATAAGAGCTGCAGGGAGATGAAGAGCAAAAGCCTGGTGGGGCCAGGAGGAGCTTCCTGTGGGAGCACTGAGCTGCTACTGCAGGATCTGCTCTACGAGCCTCCCCACTCACCTTTACACACACACACACACACACACACACACAGAGCACTCTTGGCTAGATACAGGATAAAGATAGATCAAAAGATAGATCGTGCAGAGGGAGATATCTAATTGTGTGCCTTTAGGTTAAAGTTGTAGAGAGTGGAAATGTCCTTGACGCTGCATAAATAGTGTCTCAACACTCTCATGGACATTTACACTTCTTTTGCCTAGGAAGCACTGCAAATGGAATTAGACAGACATAAGCGATGAATGTCTATTAGATTTTCGCTGAACACATTTTTTTTTTTTCAAAAAAATCAGTCTCTGGATGCTAGAAGAGGCAGACATTAATATGTGCCTACTTCAGTAGTTCTGAGAAAACTGCCACTTTCATGAATGAAATTTGATAATATCCAAGATGCCAGGCAAGCATTGTTATCAGAAGAGTTTTTTTGTACAGTCTATCAGATTTGTGTGGGTGAAATCAAAATGAGTTCCTGTTCCTATGTGACATTGGCAGCACACTAGTGTTGTGTTTGAGAGCTTGGCAGCATTCATTTATTCAGCAGCTGTTCCAACATAGTAACATAGTAACAAACTTATGGGTAACATAAAGTGTGTATGTGTGTGCATGTGTGTCTTGAAAAATATATTTTTTAAATATACTTTTTGTGAAATATGTCAAGGTGGTTCAAGGTAAAATGCTTCAAGGTTCAAGAATGCAGTGCTGTTGTATTACCATTACATTGATATGTTTCAGAAACAATACAAAGAACACTTTAAGTGCATGTAGAAAAGCCATTATAGGACCCTTATAAATGGACTAGCCTAACACTGGTAAGCAATAGGAGACAGCAATATCAAAGTGCACTAGCCCAACATTGGTCAGGAATACGAGACGGTAAAAAGGGTTTAGTTGTAACAACTGTTAATGTTTAGTGTAAATAAATCATTCTAATTTACACTGTATCCTGATAAGAGGTCAGGGTTTCTCAGGTCGCTTTCATTACCCATAGGGCACATCTTCCTGTTTTTCTCTCTTGTCCTCTCTTTCTGTCCATCCATCTCTCTCACTTCACTGTCTCTGTTTGCTCTTCCTCAGTGTCCTGCTTCTCTTCTCTTCTCTTCTCTTTGTCTTACTCTCACCTGTTTTACCTCTCCATAGCCCCCCTCCCCTCTCTTTCTATCTCTCACACTGTAATGACTTTGTCAGAAGCACTATGTGGCTGTCAGGCTTGAGGATTTGGCTCAATGTGCTCCTGACATAAAGCATAGACATCATCTTTTTAACACACACACACACACACACACACACACACACACACAGAGAAACTTTTGCAAGAATCATTATGGGTCCGTAGAAGGTCAAGACCCCCTCAGAAGGACAACAACTGGAATGAATACTACACACACACACAGAGACACACATTAGCGTCTTGATGATGTCATTTCACAGATTTATATCAAAGTCATAAGCATAAATGAATCAGAACATCACACCAGACCAGATGCACCCCCCACACTGTTGCGTGAGGCCAGCCAATGATTACCCAGTGCTGTTGCATCCTAATCCTCCCATAGTAAGAGATCTGTCTTTGAATGTCAAACAGGATGGTGCAGGGAAGTGCACTTGATGGTTGACTGACTTCAGGACTGTGCAATCATGTAGCTTTTTTTTCCCCCCCTGAAGCTCCTGTAGTGCTGCTGCTGCACCCCACCCCCACCTCTTCCTCCACCCCCTCCTCTGCTCCTCTTGTCACCATGCAGCCTTGTGATGATGTCATTATTAGAGGACCACTTTAACTCACTGATGTCCTGTGGAGCATGGTCGCATTTCATAGCAACTCCTCCTCCTCTTCTTTGCATAGTCAGTGCTTTGCGCTTTTCTTTGCTGGCTTCCTAACTTGCACTTCTTTTCACCTCTCTTCCGTCCTCCCACCTCCACCTCCTCTCCCTCTCTCCTGCCTTCACCTCGCCTCCTCTCCTGACCTCATGTGTGCTTGTGTGTATGCACATGTGTGTGTGTGTGTGTGTGTGTGTGTGCACGCCTGTGCGGCTTCCCCACCGCCCACCCTCCTCTCCCATTGGCCATTGGTCTCAACAGTATCTCCTCCTGCAGACGCCGCTGATGTTCACAGAGCAGATGCAGCAGGACGTCATCATGGTGCTCAAGTTCCCCTCCAACTCGCCCGTCACCCACGTGGCAGCCAACACCCAGGCAGGCCTGGCCAACCCCGCCATTATCACCGTCACCGCCAACCGCCTCTTCTCCGTCAACAAGTGGCACGGCCTTACCGGTGAGACACACACACACACTGTGTGACACACTACTCTGACATTTACCTCATATCATTGCTGAGGTTGTCTGGAATACAGCCACACGTGTCACTTTGGCATCAGTGCTTTTAGCTTCATGAAATTCATTGTATTTGACAGATCCTAGGCTCAGAAGTGTTAAATAGTAAGACCAGGACATTCTCAGTGCTCCTCTAGGCCAGTGGTTCTAGAATCTTTTCTGTCATTCCCCAGTTTGGAAGAATGGGAATTCTCATGTGCCACTTGCCCCTGAATGTGCCAATAATGGCAGCAACATTTTATTTTTGGTGATATGCACATAGTACCGTATCTGTGTGACAGAAACTCCACAAGTAATCTGACTGTGAACAATAGGTGTGAATTCAGGTACCTTTTGCGCAGTTTGGTCTTGGTTGGGCCAGATCCTCCTTTGAGATGCCACCATGTTTTTTTTCCTACATGAAATCTTGTACAATCTAAGTCCATCAGACTTAGATTAGATGAGTGGATGGATGTATAAACGGATGGGTGGATGGATGGATGGATGGATAGAGTGAGTTAAGTATGTGATGTGAGTGTGTGGTGCGTGGAGCGTGTGTGTCAGCTGACCGATGAAGTCGGTGGTGCGTGAGGCGGTGCGGTTCGGCAGCTCTGGACTGCTCTCCGAGTGGCCAATCAAATGTGACACTTCCACTGGTCATCATTAGGGTTCCTGTCCGCTCTCATAAATCAGCCCAATGCTCCCACTCCTCTTTATTTAGGCTCCACGCGTCAGTCCATCAGCATGCACATGGCCAAGCCCCTGGGCCTCACCGCAGCTCCAGTCAAACAGGAGAAGCATTGCTGATGCCCCCTGGGCTCAGGCTTCCAGGCCTGCTGTTTGATACTGGTTGCTCCAGCTCTCCGATTGTCCGTTTTCTCCTCTGGGATGGTTGGGGCCTAATTGACAGAAAAACAGCTAGACCTTATGTTCTAGTCCCAGTTGTAACACTGTTTATTTGCAGTCTCTCCCACTAACACACACACACACACACACACACAAAGGTCCATAACGGTTGCTGTTTTCCTAGGCCCTTATATTAAGGCCATTTATTTGGGGAGCAGGATGTGTCCCAAGTGTTTGAGGCTGAGTGTGCTTGGGTTGGCAGGCAGCTTTTCCTCGGGGGTGTCCAAGGCGGAGAACACAAATTCACTCGGATAGTTCAGCAGCGCAGGAAATGACTTTTTAGCATCCTTCATAAATAAGACTCACCAGACCCACAAGACTACAGTATTAATCCCATTTCTCATTCTCTCTCTTTCTCTCGCCCTCTCTCTCCCTCTCTCTCCCTCTCTCTCTGCAGGTCATCAAGGCTCCTCTGTTCAAGATCAGCAGTACCAGCTGCCGGTGGAGATCGACCCTCTGATAGGTCAGTGACGGGTCTGTCGTCACAATGACGACACAGCTGGGTGGAAATTGCTGTAGTTTTTCACCCACGCTGCCAGGCACACTTGCCACTGCCCCACTAGGCATTTGCATGCAAATTGGAATGCAATGAGCTGTGGCTTACCCTGTATTTCATCATCCCCCGTCCTCCATCTCTCTCTACCTCTCTCTCTCTCTCTTTCTGTCTTTCTCTTTTCTCTCTCTTTCTCTCTCACTCTCTCACACTCTCTGCCCTTTCGTGTCCCTCCCTCCCTAATGTGACTTGGTGAGGAGTCTGTGTGTCAGACAGATGAATATGAATGGTGTAATAATGTGTGGAGCGCGTGCTCGCTGGCGGCTGACAGGCCAACATGGCCTCCTGCGCCACTGCCTCAGTCCCTGTGTGCTCACTGCTCCCACTTGTTGAGAAGACATGGTCAGAGAAAGAAAAGAGGAAAGAAGATTGAGCACATAGTTTTGACTCATTCTTCCCTTTATGTGAAACGCTAGATGGTCCAAGACCAGTAGATGTCCGAGACTAAATGGAAATAATAATAAGCGCTGCCAGGACCAGCTCAATAGTCACACAGTTGTCCAGGAGTCACATCCCCTCATCCTTTCGTTCCCTTAGATGGACCCCAATCTCCCCTCCCCCAGTGTCCACATGTCTGTCCCACTGGCCCTTTTCTCAGCTTTCAACTCTCAACACTGCACTAGTGTGCAAATCTGGAGCATTTGACATTACTCTCACTTACCATTGGCGCTTTAAGGTAGCAAGGTAGAGTTTTATCATCGATAAAATCGATAAAATGGCCTCTCAACCAGAGATCTAGGTTGTATTGTAGTATGTGTGTTTATGTGCCTGCGTCTGTCTGCATGTGCACACGTGTAAGGGTATTTATAGGTCTAAATGGATGGCTTTAAGTGCTGCTGGGGCTGTTGGCTGAGTTGGTAGGGGCTAGTAGAAAATGGTGTGTTGCGGGGTGCTATTGGGTGCTATTGAGTGGCCCTAATGAGGATCTGAAGAGTGTGTAATGATATGCTGTCAGCAGGTGTGGAAATGCCTCCAGCCAGTCAATAGTACTGAGCCCTAAGTGGAGGAATTGATTTGGTTTTCATGTACTGGTAAACCAGAGAGAGAGAGAGAGAGAGAGAGAGAGAGAGAGAGAGGGGGCAGCTCGTCAGGGTGGAGAGAATAGATGATGGAGAAAGGATTGGATGGGAAAAGCTACAGCAAGATGTGAAAACGGCATCATATCTATGAGATATAGTCTGAATGGAGTGGCTGTCATGTGAATGGAATGCTAGTTTGTTTCTAGGGTTAAGGTTTAAGCTGAATATGTCAGTGTTGTATTTATAGTCTTGTTAGCCTGTGCTTGTATAGGGGACAGGTCTCTGTTCCATTCGGACTCATTTCTGCTCCTCCGTGAGAATCATGACACATCCTCTTTGTGGATGAGTGTGCCATTTTTCTTTCTTCTCCCTGAAAAAGTGTCCTCTCTGTATTTATGCGGCCTGCATTCCATGCTAGGCTAACTTTAAACACTGTAAATTCTAACTGACTGCTCGGGCCGCTTGGTGTTCCTGTGTGCGTGCGCATGAGTTTGTGTATGTTAGCGTGTGTGTGTGTGTAAGCTCACATGTGTTTGGACTGAATAGACCACTGGTGTGTGTCATGGTGTCTTTAGGCCTCACACCTGTTTCTGAATGCACGTGTGTGTGTGTGTGTGTGTGCATGTGTGGATGTTCTTTCTCTTGCCCACACCCTATATAATAGTCTCTCTTTCCCTTCTCCCTGTCCTCTCAATCCCCTCTCATCCCTCTCTGTCTCTGTCTCTGTCTCTGTCTCTGTCTCTGTGTCTGTATGTCTCTGTCGGTGCCTGTGCCTCTCTGTGTCTGTCTCTGAGTCTTTGTCTGTGTCTCCACTGTCTCTTCCTGAGTTGTATTTGTTTGTATGTGTTTCTGAGTCTCTCTCTCTCTGGCTCTGTGTCTGTCTCTGAAACAGTGTCTGTCTCTAAGTCTGTTTAGAAAGATTGCCAACTCTCAAACCACCTTTTAAGTATTTCATACAAATAACCCTGTCTCTGGAAAACTGGTTCCAAAGTTGCACCAACTAAATGCTGGTCCAGAAACAAGAACCAGTGATGTCAGGTGGTGGCCATTAGCTTAGCGTAGAAAGTTAGTGTAGAAAGTTTGATGACAAAACCTTTCAAATCACAGCACACATTTTTTTACAATACAACAAAAAGTTATTGTTAACTTTGTAAAAAAATATTGGGGAAAAGCGAGTATCTGTAGAGCTTGGTCCACTGCTAATATAGCTTGCTTCAGCTTTTAGCAGATTAGCAGTAGTCGCCTTTGATGTTGGTAGGCCTTCTCTAGCACTTAGTTCATATGTGTCTGTGTCTGTCCTTCTCTGTCTTTGTGTCTGTCTTATAGTCTGTTTCTGAGTTTGTCTGTGTCTGTCTCTGTCTCTGAGTTGTATTTGTCTGAGGCTCTCTTTCTGTTTCTGAGTTTTTGTCTGTCTCTCTATCTGTCTCTGCGTCTGTCTCTGAATCTATGTCTGTCTCTGAGTCTCTCTCTCTGTCTCTCTGTCTGTCTCGTTCTTTCTCGTTGTTCCGTTCTCTCCCCTCTTTTGCCTCGGCTCTTTACGGCCGTCTGCCTTATTTACAGCTGTGGGGTGAGAGTCTCAGGCTTTGCTCCCATGGAGAGGCTGGGGATGAGTCTGGGCCTGGCTCTGGGCCCGTGTGTGTGAACAGGAGAAGCCTCGCTCTCTCTCTCTGCATGTCCAGGCTGCGAGGAAGCTCTCCGTCATTAGGGTAGTTTATGTCCTGCGCCACAAATCACGCCTGTGTGAAAATCATAAATGCCCACCATCGGCAACCTCATATTTTTTCTTGTAAGGGTTTAACGTCCATTTCAGTGTTGGAGAGAAGTGGGAGTAAAATTGACATTCCCTTTTTTTTCCAGATGAAGGCTGCTCACACTCAAACATTCCCCAGCTCTCCCCCCTCCATTTGTCCGCTTCCAATCATCCTTTCCTCCCCTCTGTCGTGGCCTCCTCCCCGTGGGTCTCTGCGGGTTTCCCCTGCCCTACCCCCGGGCCTGGCCTCTGCAGACTCTTCCCCTGGACAGGGCTTGCCTTTTCCTCCAGCCATCCTCAGGCCCCATGAAAGATGAATATACTCAGCTTACTGACATAAGTTTCTATGAGGAACCTTTCATTCCGTACCTGCTCTGCTTTCCCCCTCTTTCTCCTTCCCTCCTTAATCCCTCATTTATGCTGATCCTGTATTTCTATGAGTCTGGCTGGCTGTCCGGCTGGCTGTGTGTATGTTGTCTGTCTATCTGCATGTCCGTGTGTCTTTCTGTGTGCCTGCCTATGCATGCATCTGATGCTGATAATGCCCGTCTCTCTCTCTGTTCTCTCAGCCAGTAACATGGGGACTCACCGCAGACAGATCTCAGACCTGCTGGACCAGAGCATCCAGGTCCACTCCCAGTGCTTCACCATTACTGCAGACAATCGCTTCATCCTGCTCTGCGGCTTCTGGGACAAGAGCTTCCGCGTCTATTCCACGGACTCAGGTAACCACGGCGACCCACGCCTGGGCTAGGCGGGGGAGGGGAGGGGTGGCGGCGGGTGGATGGTGTTTGGGGCCAAGAGGTCATAAATGAGCCCTACACCTTTGAGACAGCTCCATTTCACTTGTGCACACACACACACACACACACACACTCACCTTTTCTCATTGCTCTCCCCTGGGAGTGCTCTGCGTCCACCCATCTACACATGTACATGGGGCTCACACAATTCAATTTCAGAGGGCAAGGATCTCATTGTGAGACAGATGGAGGGTTGGAAACAGAAACGGAGAAAAGAGATGAGAGACTAATGGAGAAGTGTGTGTGTGTGTGTGTGTGTGTGTGTCTCTGCCTGCCCCCCTGCTTGTGTGTCTTTGCCTGTGTGTCTGTGTGTCTTTGCCTGTGTGTTTGTCAGTGTATGTGTGTGTGTGTGTGTGTGTGTGTGTGTGTCGGAGCTGTGGGGCTGTGCTCTGTTTTATCTGTGCTGTATAGGTGAACATATCAATGTATGAGTGTGTGCACACTGTGGTTTAGAACTGTGCCACACCGACCTTATCATCTCATTAGTTGTTGGTTTGGCCCAAGTCTCTTCAGTGTCTTTAGTCTCTGGGCTACACCATAGCAATGTGTTAAGTCAGATATGTTTTTTGCCTTCCACTAGAATCTAATCAGTAAACTGCACCACCAGCAGCAGCATTACAAACATTCTACATGTTTTTAGAATATTTTTGGGTTGATATAATGCTTTTATAATGTATCCAGTGTCAACCTAGAGCGCTCAAAACATTGGAATAATTAGAGTATATAGCATAGAATAGTTATGTCACTTGACTGGTATATGAGGTTTTTGTTAACACAGTCTTTAGATGCTGTTATTTATTCAGTCTCCTAATTTAACCCATTTAGTAGTTATTGACACATACAGCACATAGTGGGGTCAGAGACATTAGCCTGGGCAGCCGGCTGCTGCTGTGCCTGGGGTGCAGTGAGCTTGCTCAAGGACACAGTGCGGCTATCAGTTCTTGGTTATACTCAGTAGAAGTGGACTGGCTCATAGTTTTCAGCTCTGAATCGAAACGGTTTGTGTGTGTGTGTGTGTGTGTGTTGTGCACAGGAGCAGTAATTAGCGTAGTGCTGAGGGAGCAGGCATCTCTGTCAGTCCGTAGAGCCGGCCTCACTATCCAGCTACTCATTAGCACAGCCTGATGCACACAAATAAATGTCATCTGCAGCAGTAGAGTTGGCAATGAAAATATACACAGACTAACCATAGAGGTCAACATATTCTCCCACTCTCTTTCCCTTTCTCTTTCATACGCGCACACACAAACACACACTAACACATATTCTATTACATCAAATAGACAGATGCAAAAGCTCCTTACCTCAGCCTTCAATCTGACAGCAATTACATTACTAGTCACACATACAGAGGAAGGCAAAGAGAGACAGACCCATACACACACACACACACACACACACACACACACACAGACAGACTTGTCCTGCTCAAGACCAAATATTTACACTCCTTTAAAAATTGGAGATGTATGTAGACTGGTTAACAGATAACAGACCTCTTCTGAAGCCTCACATCACATTGTAGTTCTTCGCATAAGGCTAACTTGTGCATTGGATGTGTGTGTGTGTGTGTGTGTGTGTGTGTGCAAGTGTAATTGACTGATGTTATCTTCCAAAAGGTCAGGTGATTACGTCAAATTATACTATAATATCAAATAGCTTCTAAATTCGATTTCAAAGATTTTAGTCCTACAAAACAAGAACTATCATCCATTAATAAAGCTATTGAATAAATTAATGCTTAGAATGAGAGTGTTTAAAATTGATATGGTGTCATTTACGATTGTCAGGGCCAGGGAACAACTCCCTTGTGGTCGTCAGTCAAAGAAGAACCAGATACAGTACACAGCTCAAGTGTCTGACCCAACTGTCAGGGCTCTTTCAACTCTCTAACCTTAGGTACTGTCAGTGGTTACCATAATAGACTGTTTGTCCATGGTGCTGATTGAACAACATAATAATTCCAAAATATTGTCCCACAATATTATATGATAGTCAAGCCATGAGCCAATTTCTGGCTGGTCAGTGTTGCAGCAACCAGACGCGACACGGGAGATGTAGATAATGAAGGGAACGTTAGATGGGTCCATTTTGACAATGCCAATGTGTGAATGCTGTTAGAGAAAAATGGTGAAATAACACTAAACATGTTGCATGTTTAGTGTTATTTGCCTTTGTCTTGTTGCATGTTTAGTGTTATTTCACCATTTTTCTCTAACAATGCTTGGGTAGGTCAGTGGGCTTTTAGGAAGGAGAGAGGATCCTAGCACTGGCTTCCTGTGGTCACAGTCCACTCAGGAAGAGTTGGTGACAAGGAAGTTAGCCAGTGGCAGGTATGGATGACATCAGCAGGGATTGTCGTTTATGCGGAGAGAGGAAGCCCTCAGTCTGTCTAAAATGAGTTTAGTCGACTGTCTGCATTTTGGTAACAATAAATGAATGGAGGATTTGTTTAGTGTTGCTTCCTTGTGGGGCTGTCTGTAATTGCGGTCACAGCTGGTACCTTGATGCCTGATACTGCAAGTGACTTGAGGGTCGTTAAGACGACCTAAGGCAGAGATGCAGCCGGCCCCTGCCTCCCCCTACACTTTTTGTCGTTACTGCTGCATGAACTCAACACCATCTTTCTGTGTTCTGACAGGGAAACTGACTCAGATTGTGTTTGGCCATCGGGACGTGGTGACCTGTCTGGCCCGCTCCGAGTCGTACATCGGCGGCGACTGCTATGTGCTGTCCGGCTCCAGGGACGCCACGCTGCTGCTTTGGTACTGGAACGGCAAACACAGCAGCATTGGAGAGAACCCCGGAAGTAAGTATTACACCCAAGAGCCCGCACTTGAGACAGGTACTGTGTCTGCCGAGGCATGCCCGCTCACGGTATGAACGCTATGTGAGAGCTAGACTGAGGTGCAGTACACTACTGGGAAACATCACTGAATGTAGAACAAAACCTTTCTCTGGGTCACAGAGGACAAAGGGCTTGGAGAAATGACCAGATTGGTTATAGGCAGGACAGATTCCTCTGCTCTTTACTCACAAATGTATTCCCCCCCCCACCTCTCTCTCTCACACACACACACACACACACACGCACGCGCACACACACACACACAGCCATGTGACAAGCACAACACAATGATTTACAGCTCACTCTGTGGAGCTACAGCGAGTTTCATCTGACCACAGCAGGCCTCTTTCACACAGATTGGGTTTCAGGCCACTATTGAGCCGCAAATGGGTTCTGCCTGCGTTTGCATCTGTGATTCTTGTATGTGTGTGTGTGCGCGTATGTAAGCGAAAGTTAGAGAAGGCCACTAGCAGAGAGTGAGAGTGTGTGAGCGGTGGGGTCACAGGCACATCAAAGTTGGAGCCCATCCATCTCCGCTCCATAAAAGTGAAGAACCCAGCGAGGCGGCGGCGCACTCACACACTAACATATGGCCACATCGGCAGCTTCAAACAGCCACCTCTGCTAGTGCTAATCCAGCGCGCACTCGTCCACTCCACTCGCTTAAGTGGCCCCCTGCAAATGGAGCCCTATTTATGAGTGACCCTGATTGAGTTAATCAAGCACATCGCCGGCATTCATCTTGCACAGGCCACTCCAGAGGTGTGAGCGTCCTGCGTGGCTGACACGGTCAGCTTTCTCCAAATGTTTTAAGAGAAAAGAAAATACAGAATACAGAAGAGAATACAGAAAAAAAAGGAATAGTCTGAAAATTGGGTACAGTACAATACAGTACAATCAGTACATTAAATGAGGTTTGAGTCTGCACAAAAGTCTGTGTTTTGCGGTGTCCTGTTTTACATACTGTTAGAAACCAAAATAGCAGCAGTGCAAATGTTTAAAGCATTCCAGATTAACCGGTTATTCATCAATTTTGTTTTGTGTGATTTAAAAGCAGTGCTTTGGCCTGGTCTTGTTGAAGGGGTCAAATGGACTTCTCAAATGGACGCGTCAAAGCCTCCTCTTTTTTGCTCTCTCTTTTTCTTTCCTTTTCTCTCCTTCTTCTATAGAGTTGCTGTACGTATCTCTTTTGAGATCCAAATATATACAGAAGGCACATTTAAATCTTCCTTTGAAAGGCAAGTCTGGGATTTCAGCTGGCGGAAGCGTTGCTACGTGGCAGCTGCAGTAGAATAAAAAGCCCAACATTGGGGAGGCATGTGTTTCACTAGAGATTGTTGTGTTCTTGCTCACCTGCAGTAGTCGGCACCAGGACCTCCTGCTTCTCTTTCCATTCTGCTGAAGACTGCATACATGCGTCTCGTTTGAAATCACCGTGCTCTTAGCCAATATGTTTTGGCCAATATGTCAATATGTCACTTTCTTATCAACCAATATGTCACTTTCTTATCAACCATTTTTAGACTATAGCCAATCCTGCTAATTCTGTTCCTGACTTAAATAGAAAAAAAATCGTCAAGGAAATGTAGTGTACGGCTGTGTATTTTTAACTCTGCAGCTATATGTGTGCTTTTCTCCTTTCCAAAACGGCTGTTCTGATTTTGAGTTTTACACCTTTAAATGGCTTCACTTGATTAATGATGCCCTTATTTAAACACATTACTCTGAAGGCTCTGTTCTTTGACTGACCTCACCAGCATACAGTTCAAAAAACATCTACATTTTCCAGTTTACATTAAAACAAATTCAACATTTAAAATTCATTTATTCTTACACCTTGTCATAAGTGTGTAAAGAGAGGTTTGATAATTTACAAACATAACAAATATGTATTTATATTCTGCACTCATGGGAAAATTAGAATGTGCCCAATTATTAGAGACATGTTATTTAAGTAATATGCATCTATAAATAGAGAGAGATTTTAATTATATTTGCCGGCGATAAATATTTGAGTATTAGTATGCTCTGTGGGAGTGAGAATATCTACGTATGATTAAAAACCAGTGTAGTTTTTATAATTGTTATATACATCAGAAATCTGTGTAAAAATATTTGAGTCATCGTGTGTGTGTGTGTGCGTGTGTGTGTGTGTGCGCGGGTATGCGTAAAGCTGCATGGCAGTAATCAGCACAGCTCTGCCCCTCAATGCAACAATGTGCCGCTCCATTACCACAAACCGCAGGAGAGTCTGTTTGCCACAGGCCCAGAGATTCCCTTTATACTCTCTCCAAACTCCAAACTCTCTCTCTCTCTCTCTCTCTCTCTCTTTCTCTCTCTCTTTCTTTCTTCCTTTCTTTCTCTCTCTCTATTTGTACACCCCCCCCCCTTTCCATGCCGCTAGTCTATGTTTGTATCACCAAATGACACCCATTAGCTCGACTGCCTGTGAACATCAGGCAGCTGGTATGCCGATCTAGATACACTCATAGGACGACACGCATGTACATAGGAGCTGAAGGCACTAGTAGGTACACACACACACACACACACTGTCTCTCATAAAAAGTGTGTCAGTCAGCTCTGCACTCACTAAAGGGTGCAAGCTGAAGGTCTCCTGGGCAACCATGTGCCAATGACCTTGTGCCTCATTTAGGTGTGTGTGTGGTTGTGTGGAGGGCATATTTGTTGGCAGTTTTTTTTTAGTGGGGATTGGTCCAGCGCTCAGGGGCTGATTACACTGGAGCCACCGGTAGTGTTTGAGCAAGGGGATTCTAATGCATCTACTGCCACCTTGAGGAGAAGATGGGGAATGTGCTTCGTCTGCTCAGAGGCTCGCTGTGTTGGCTGGTGCCGTCTGTTGCCTTAGACATATTGCAAAAGGTGTATGGTAAAGACTTAATTATCTGGTTCTTAGAGATTTCTCTAAGTCCTCTTTTCATTTTCCCTGCTGTCGCTTTCCCCCTCTCTCTTTCTATCTCTCTCTCTCTCTTTCTCTGTCTCTCTCTCTCCAGGTAAGTGATACCCAACTGAACTCTGCTCTGTTGGCTGTGTAGATGTATGTGTGGAGGTATTAGATTGTAATCAGATGTCGCTTAACGCAGACCAAATGGGGCCCAAGGACTTTGGGGTTAAACGATACACCAATATATCAGTTTTATTGATCTTCTCCTGGCAAAATCCGACATCAGTCTCTAATCCTGTAGACTTGTAGAACATAAGTCAGAGCCAAGACATTTAGAATGTCTGGCAGTTAATGAAACCTGTACTTGTGTGTGTGTGTGTGTGTGTGTGTGAGAATGTGTGTGAGCAGATGCATTTGTGTATGTGTTTAGATCCCTTGTAAAAATCTTTAAGTAAATACAGGCAGGTTTTGTTCCAGTAGCCCTTTTTACTGTAGAGGTGAGTCAAGGTCCAGTGGCTGCTGCTGTCAGTGGGACAGCTTTAATGGGCAGTAGAGGTGGATGCCGGACAAAGCAACATTATGCCGGGAGAGAGTAGGATGCTTAGCATTCACTCAGCGCTCAGGAAACACACTGAGGATATTTCTAAATTCTACAATCAAAATCATGCTTTCAGTAAAGCAGGAGAGCACTGTCTCCATAAATACACAAGGCCAGTGCTGGGACTTCCCCTGCTCCCTCACACACACACACACACACACACACACACAGAAAGAGAGAGAGAGAGGGGGAATGGAGGAGGCGTGTGCATCTGTTAGTCTCATCCTGAGCTGATCTCCTGGTTTAAGCAGACCCCAGGCGCAGGGGCCAGGCCTCTAATGAACTCCTAATGAACTGGTGACGAGGCCAACTACAAAGCAGCCCCCCCACCAACCCACCCCACCCCTTTCAAACACACACACACACACACACACGGACGGACGGACGGACGGGCCATCAGAGTTGTCCAGCTGTGAGGTTTTGATTGTCCCACTGTGGAATGGAGTGATTGAGCTGTTAGTAAAGTATGTTGGTGAAGTATGGTAGTAAAATATGTTTGTAAAGTATGTTAGTAAAGTTTGTTGTTGTTAACTGGGATCATTCATGTTTATTTTACTTTCCACAGATCTCTCATGATTCCATTTCAGTCAGTGGTCTCAACATTATACGTTGTGTGTGTGTGTGTGCGTGTGCGTGTGCGTGCGTGTGCATGCGTGCGTGTGTGTGTGTGTGTGTGTGTTGGTGCTTATATATATATGAACTGTTTGTGTGTGTTTATCTGTACATGTACAATTGGACTCTGAGTCTGTAAATAAATAAATAAATTATGATGACAAAGTTGTTTAATGTTGATGTTGGTTTAGAATTACATCCTTTTTTGCTAAACCAATATCTCCACCTGGTGGCCCCTACTGGTCAGTGCAACTCTTTAGTCCAGGTTTTTTCCCCTGAAGTCACTACCAACCCTTCTAACACTGCTTATTGTTCTCTCTTTCTGTGTGTGTGTGTGTATTTATGTGTGTGTGTGTGTTTGTGTGTGCGCGTGCATATGTGCAGAAGAGTTTGTGACTCCTCGGGCTATCCTGACGGGGCACGACTGTGAGGTGACCTGTGTGAGTGTGTGTGCAGAGCTGGGCCTGGTCATCAGTGGCTGTGCAGGTGAGTGACCGCTGGCCTCCAATGGGCTGTGACACACCGACATGTCTCAACATGTCACACTACTCTCATGTTAGTGTAGTTTTCAGTAATAGTGGGGGGATGGTAGAACAGTTGCTGAATATTCGCCTAATAAACTGGCTTAAGAACTTTTTGAGAGTGTGGTTTACACTGACATAATGATACTTTTATACCAGAGAACATAGCAGCTGGGACAGCCTTCCCAGAGTGTGAGTTGGATGATGATAATGATG
>JAGFZM010000381.1:295506-305506 GCA_017657215.1 Limnothrissa miodon | reverse complement strand
CTCACTCACTCACTCTCTCACTCACTCACTCACTCTCTCACTCAGCAGTCACTCACTCACTCACTCACTCAGCAGTCCCTCACTCATGCCCTCCCTGACCCTGACTCCTCTCTTCCATCCTCCTCTGTCTCAGCTCTCTCTCTTTCTCCCTCTCTCCCTCTCTCTCTCTCTCTCTCTGTCTCTCTCTCTCTCTCTCTCTCTCTGTCTCTCTCTGTCTCTCTCTCTCTCTGTCTCTCTCCTGTGCTGTGCTTTGCTGCCTGCTGTGCGGGGTCTGCTCTGTGGTCCCCCAGCAGCCAGGGCCCAGTCTTATTTCAGCCTAACCTCCGCTGGCGCCCCGACACAGTATGGGATGGACTGACACATGTGCTTTTAGATACACTGCCTCTTTACTGCACCTGGGAGGGGGGGGGGGGGATTATTCATCTTTGTGTAAGTCTGTGTGTCCTAGTGTAGAGGTGTGTGTGTGTATGTGTGTGTGCGTGAGGATCCAAGAGGGGGGCAGTGATCACATTCCTTGGCCTGCGTGAAGCCGAGGCGCTTTATCCCGTGTCTGTCAGGGGATCCGGCCCCCCTGCTGCGTCCAGCATGGCACAGACCCTGAGCCTCTAATCATTCCAGCAGACCTGCTCCACGTCCATGTATTAAACATCAGCGGGAATCAGCACACGCATAAATACGGCCCCAAGCTCAGGGCCCGCTCACGCTCTCCGGAGACAGAGAGGGGGACTTTGAGAGGAGCTGCGAGGATGAAAAATTCATGAGGGCCTCCAGCCAACTTTGACATCACATGGAACGCTGCTACCCTAGCCGGGGCGGCCATCTTGGATTTGTAGCCATCTGCAAAGAGCTATCCAGTTGACTTATGGGCCAGACCACACCGTCCAACCTGGGCCTGAGCCCCACCTGCCTGTCAGGACCTTATCAGTCCTTTAGCTGCACGCCTGCTCCACTGCTTTTGCCTCCAGTGCAGCTGGATCAACACAATGATATCCCACATGCTCCTTATACTACATACTGAGACACTGAGCACCTTAGTGCTCCTGTTAACTTGGAGTGACTAATCAGAGTAGGTGGTTGTTTAGCTGTGAGTGGATAGATCATCTCTGTCCCATCTCCGTCATCATCTCATGGCATGGTTCCCCAAAAGGACTCCAGTGTAAGTTGAGACCCAATTACACTGACAGCAAACAAATTAAGGGCAAGCTGTCCTCCTCCCCCTGTTTCAGCCATCCTCCTCTCCCTCTCTTTCTTTCTCTCTCTCTCTCTCTCTCTCTCTCTGCGCACTTGCTGATGCTGATCTTAGGGACCTGTCGCGATGATGGATTCCTCTCTGTCTTTCTAATAAACATGCAGCATCCAATCAGCAGGCTGGTGTAGGCAAAGGAATGAATCTGATCCCAGATCAGATCACAGCACTCCTATGACTTATGCCCGTCCTCTGCAAGCTTGTACGTTTGACCCCTGATCAGAGTTAATGTTTAGTATTGTTACTGATGATATACTGTTCAGGACATACTAGGATACTGATTAAGAGATGCCAAACATGACTCTTTCTCTTGAAATGATCTGATATTTACTTGCATGTAGCTCTTATATATGTGAAAAGTCTGTCCCTTTGACTACAGCATGAGCAAAATGGAAAGGAAAGTGGAACTTGTTTTCACTGTAACTGATAACCCTTTAATTGGGGTCAGTCAGTGAGCAGCATGTCATCAAGCTCCAACCTGATCTGTGCTGGGAAGTGAAAAAAATACACTCTGCATCTTGTATATTATCCTAGTTTCCCAGGGGACGCTTTAAAGTGTAACACGTCCCCTCTGAGCACAAGAAAAGCCAGATGGAACAGAATAAATCTCTCTCTTCTTGGCTGGCCTGGCGCTGCTGGAGTCTGCTGCTGCCGTGGCCGCAGAGGCCCAGAGTCGGGCCGAGCCTGGGCCAGAGGGGCCGAGTGAGTGTGGTCCTGTGTCCCCCCACCTCCAACACCCACAACCCTGCCACCCAGCCCTCTGATCAGACGCCAGGGCCAGCCAGCCCTCGTTCATCAGTCCCCATGCACCACGTCCCTCGCCCGGCCCAGTCCTAGCAGAGCACCAGCCAAGCCTTGGAGATCCTTATCGCTTTTATTTATCTCTAGCTCAGGGAAGCTTCAAAGGTTCTAAGAGCAGTGCTCGGCACATCTGCTGTGGCTGGCTGGGGACCAGAGGAGCAGGGGAGGGTGTGTGTGTGTGTGTGTGTGTTAATTAAAACTGGACTCAGCTGGATTCAATACCTACATTTTGACTGTTGTCTATGTAATACCTACATTTTGACTGTTGTCTATGTAATGTGTGTGTGTGTGTGTGCTAAAAGAAACTAGACCAAGTGGAGTAATCCTGTGTGTGTGTGTGTGTGTGTGTGTGGTGTATTTCTAGGCCATGCTGCTGAGCAAGGATGGGCAGTACCTGCTGACTGGAGGAGACGGAGGAGTGCTCAGTGTGTGGCAGGTGCACGACCTTAAGCAGCTCTTCACCTACCCAGGCTGTGACGCCGGCATCCGCTCCATGGCCATGTCACATGACCAGAGGTATGCACAGTGCCAACACACTTCTTATGCTATTCAGTGTTTGGCATGTCTTCCGTGTTGAATTCTAAGAAGTAGATTAGTAAATAGAGAAACTACCTCTCACCTGCCATCTCCTCAAACTGGAGTTTGTATGTATCACACTGAACCTTAGGTGTTTTGTCTGTTTGTGTTTGTGTGTGTGTGTGTTCACACCAAGAAAGTCAGTCACTTGCTCTGTTCTGTTCTGGACCAATATACATGATTTATTGTTTTATTTGTTTTTTTTGTTTGGTGTTTTTTTTTTTTTGGGGGGGGGGGGGGGGGGGATTTGTAAACAAAACTGTGTTTATGGTAGGGCCAGTTAGTCATTGGTCAAAAATATTTGAGGCAGACCTAAACAATCATGGAATATTTTTTAAATTCTTTACTTTTAATATTACTACGATGACTTGCATGACAGGTGGCAGGGAGGAAATATGTGTCCACCTACAACAGAAGACAAAATCAAATCAGAGCTACAGTATCAGAACAACACATTTTTAATGTTTGACAACAGGAACTATTTAGGTCCATAAAGCATTCATTCTTTTTGCATTTAAGTCTCAGTGTGCTTGGTTGTTGATCTGCATCAGAGTTCCTGTGTTTGTATTCACACTGGCCTTAAACGTCTAAACTAAGAGAGGAAACAAACGTTGGTTTTAAATGACTGCTATGACAGTAACACTTTGTTTATATCCATAATTTATTTGTGTCATTGACAATTTGAATAATTTAAAAGGCCTTTCTAAAGCTCTTCCCCCTCCTGTCTGCAGGTGCATTATCACTGGCATGGCGTCTGGCAGCATTGTCCTGTTCTACAATGACTTCAACAGGTGGCACCACGAGTACCAGACTCGTTACTAAAGGAGTTGAAGCATCCTCTGGGCCTCTAGGCTACTGGGCTCATTCTCCATGGCAGAAGCACAGGCTCAGCACACCCAATCCTGCCATGGCTCTCAGAGCCACTATTCTCAATACACAATGAAATTGTGAATGTATCTCGCAACAGAAGTTTCAAAAGCAAACTATTTTTAAAAGGGCATTGTTATATTTTGTAGATCGTATGTTTCATAAAATATAAAAATCTTAGGGGTTGGGGTTATATACCTATCATTGAAATAAATCTATTTTTAGCTGTAAAAGTCTATTTTCTCCTCGGCCCACCAAAAATAAAGGGCTTGAATGGTCAATAGCAAGATGACTATATTTGCATCTGTAGTCCATATATAATAGAATCCATATATTTGTGTACTTGGGGTGAGTGATTTTTTTCAGTTGCTGTGACTTTTGGGGTATTTTTTTTTTGTTCTTTCTAGCTTTGTTGTTGCTGCTGCTGTAGAGGTGTGTTTTTAAGGAGACTAAGGTGGCCCAGATACTGGAGCTGCACACTCCCTCACTGACTGGAGCACACTCTCGTCTCTTGGTCTGGCCTAAATGCAAGCATATCATTCCTTACTGCACAAGCTGCATTTTGCAATATATTCAAATACTGTTAAACTGACAAGCGCAGGTTGTGTCCTAGAAGAGATTGTCCGCTAGTGTGTTCTAGCGCTTCTGTAATAGACGGGAAGGGGGAAAAGGACACTGGCTCTGACAGGAGGTTCATTTGTTGATTACTGTATCATTTCTTCTCCAAAACTCTGTGTCATAATCTCAGCACCTCACACACCCAGACGTCCATTCAGTATGACGCGTGTACGTTCTCTCTCTCTGTCTTTGTGCACTTGGGATGTGATGGATCCCTTTAAGCAATGTCTTGCACAGATTCATGGGCAAACATTCCTTTTTAATTTGATTGGCAAACTGAGATTAATTGTGATTATTAGATTATCATGGTTTTTACAGCCACAGAACTCTACCGCAGTCCATTTTAAGGTGTGGCTTTTTGATTTGTGTGAACAGTCAAAATAATAAAATTGAGTTTTGTATCAGAAATCTGTCTATGTATTCATCTGAATGGATTCTTATTGTGTTTTACTTTATCATGTATGTGGCGACTTGGAGACAGTAACCATGCAGGCAGCTGGCCATTATTGGTGTTTCTGATTGTGTCACTGTGTCAATGAATCACTGCTTCGTCTGTCATTGAAAGAAAGTGAGAAGTAATTTAAGAGATTTTATTGCATTTCATGAAGTTTTTGATGAATTCCTATTTGAAAATGAAAAGAGGAAAACGGTAAAGGTTCTACACCAAGAGGATTACATTTCCAATGGCTGCACAAACATTACACCTTCATCTTTAAACTGGTCCCTTACTTAGAAATCATAGTGTAACTGCAGAAGCTGAAGAGAACACAGGGAGAAATCAGCAAGAGCACTTTAGCAACAGATGGGACACTGGACTCCACTGTGACTTTTAGCAGCTACACAAGCTAAAATTGGAGTCGCAGAACAGGAATTTTGCATGCAGCTAAAAGATTCCATAATACAGCTGAAAAGTACAGAAAAGAAAACAAGCCTTCAAGATTTCAGCTGTCAAGAAAGTCTAAATGAGTACAACTTCACATTATAATAATCACTATCAATGTTTTTTTTTGTTTGTTTTTATGGCCACAACTGAATTGGATAAATGCCTATGGATCTTGTATTGGTCCTCCGGCCAGAGGAACTTCCATGTTCCCCTGGCCTCATCACTCAAGTCTCTAGAAGCAGGAACAAAGAATGCTGAACAGACACCACAACACATCCAGTAGAGGCACAGCCTCCCAGTGACAAGCAAACAGTTGTCCATAGTCATCAAAAAAAAATATTAGATATTTACAAAAATATTATTGCATACCCTCTGTTACCATTTCATCAAAAAGACTGTAACAAGGGCATGAATTTCCAGTGTTGGTGTTTGTGTTGTACGTTTCCTACAGTGGGTTGGCTCAAATGGGGTCCTTATTACCTCTACCACTTGTCACAATCAGCATATTCAAGCATAGTTTCCAGGAGCAAAACAAAACAATCAGAACTAAGTCACATTAACAAGGAATAAATCACGCTGTCTATTCATACAGTTTGCTTTCTTTCAAAGGCTTTCAAGTACAAATTCACATATATACAATCTGTCAGTCAAGACATAGAAAAATAGCTCATCCACTATTTTATCTTATTAAGGACTTCATGGTCAAGCAATGAATGACAATTTTGTTACAGATTTGCAAATCGGCTAACTCCAAATTCCAGTTGCCCTTTTCCAGTTTCATCAATACTGAAAAAACAAACAGTATATTAGATGTAGTCATAGATGCTATGATTCTGTCCCTCTCCCACAGCGTAGTGCTAACAAGACTAAGATTATGGACTGGATTCCCAAGAGCATATTCTGATAGCGCTGTCAATGGAGATAAGAGTGTCTTACTAAATAGACGGCTGTGTGTCTAGAGATATGTTTGCTGTCTCTTTGTCCCTGTAAGCAACTAAGAAGGTAAGCTGCTGGTTCACTTCTTCAGAGGCACATCCATCACCAGGGAAGTCTTTCTCCCAAGCTCAAGGTCACACATTGTCCACATGAATGTCCAGGGTGGGGCAGTGAGCAGGGACACAAAATACATCCAAACTACATTGGCACCTCAGCAGGGACAGCTAAATGCTCTGTAGCTATAGTAATACTGACTCATGGAGGAAGTAAAGATGAATGTGGAAATACATGGTCAAGCAAATTCCATTAATGGGAGGCCGCTTAGGAGCATGTAAAGCTGGAATCAGAACCACCTACTGTATGTCAAATGAAAATAACCACAGCTCTCTAAACGGATTTGGATTTGGAATGAATCTGGAAATGACAGGTGTAAATGTATTCCATGCAAATGTATTCCATTGTTGAGATGCCAGCTTTATATGAGGCCCTTGGCTTAGGGAGTGGGGAGTATTCCGGTAAATGTATGTGACCATTGGATATATGTACATTGTGCTCATCCTAGAGAAACTCCTGAGCTTACATTGAGGGTATCTAAGCTCCTGTCTGCAGGCTTACTAATGGGATGGCTGTGGAGTACAAGAGGTCTTACTCCTCATTTAGCAGGGTCCAGGCAGGAGAGGAGCCTTCATGCTCCAGGCTGCAGAGAGGGGGCTCTGGGAAAGAGCTAGAAGGCTGTGTAGGAGAGGGAGGCCAGGACAGATCAGGGACAGGAGGAGGCAGGGGAGGGTCAGCAGGTGAGGACGAGTCAAGGGTGACAGCGGCAGATGGCAGGAAGGAGTCAGTGATAGGAGAATGGAGGCCTGGCTCCACAGATGAAGAAGAGTCAGGTATGGAAGGAGGGAGGGGAGGAGGGAGGCAGAGCTCCAAGGATGAAGAGTCAGGGAGAAGAGATGATGAGCAGTCAGGAATGGGAGAAGGGGCGCATGGCTCCACAATGGAAAAGGAGACAGGAATGGGAGAAGGGGCGCATGGCTCCACAATGGAAAAGGAGTCAGGAATGGAAGATGATGAGTAGTCAGGGATGGGAGGAGGAAGGCAGGGCTCCATAGAGGAAGAAGAGTCATGGATGGGAGATGATGACAAGTCAGGGATGGGAGAAGGGATGCAGGGCTCCACAGATGAGGAGTCAGGGATGGGAGGTGGGACACAGGGCTCCACAGTGGAAAAGGAGTCAGGGATGGGTGGAGGGAAGGGAGATAATAAGGAGTCAAGGTCAGTAGGTGGCAGGGACTGCTCAGCAGGTGGTGAGTCGGGGACAGGAGGAGGAAGGGAAGACTCAGGTAGTGATGAGGAGTCAAGGACAGGAGGCAGACATGGTTTAGGGTGAGAAGAAGGGTCAGCGACAGGAGGATGGAGACAGGCCTCCACAAGTGAAGAAGAGTCAGGGATGAGAGGAGGCAAAGAAGGAGCTGGAGATGATGGAGAGTTGAGCTCAGCAGCAGACAGGGAGGGATCAGGAGGTGATGAGGAGTCAGGGACAGGAGGAGGCAGAGGGGGATCAGCAGATGAAGAGGAGTCATGGACAGCAGGAAGGAGGGAAGTATCAGGAGGGGGAGCAAAAGAAACATCTAGAGCGTCCTCCTGTGACCCACAGGATGGAGGCTCCTGAGCTGAGGTGGCTGGAGGTGCAGTGCTGTCACTGCAGTAGGGGAGCTTATCGGCCTGCTCTGGCTGCTCTGCTATGGGGCCGCAGGAGTTGTCTGGCTCAGGTGAGGAGGACGCTGGCAAATTCTCCCAGTGAACGGAAAGGGGTGCTTTTGAAGAGCGCTCACAACCTGGGGTCTTCTGAGAAGGGTTGGAGCAGGAGATCTTCTTTGATTGGCCAGAGGCGGGGGAAGGCAGGCTGTTGTTTTGACGGCGACCATGAAGTTGGATGTTCTCCTTATCTAGCGCTGTGTTCTACAGAGCACAGTAAGACACAGATTAGTGGCATTAGACATCCAGGGGCATCAGCAAAGTCTAAATCATACCTGTCCCAAGGAACACAAACAGTCCACTTCCTGCACATACTGTAACTGCTGACTAAAGTGGATATGTCACAGCATTACTGTAACTTTATACCTGTCAACTAAAGTTGCTGCAAACATCATTGTATTGGAATACGTTCTACTGAATTAATTACAGTATTTATGTCATAGAATGAACATAATACGGTAAAAAAAACATGCTAAATGAAAACACTGCTTCCTGCTTTCAATCACATAAGGAAAGGAATCCTTGCCTATCAGCAATCTTGTATTAGATACGGTACATACGAGTTTATATTACTTAACATGTCAGAACCAGTTCAGTCCATCTGTCCTACATAAACATTGTGAACCCATGTAAACCCATATTGGGCTTTGCCACTGGAGGATGACTCTGATGAGTTTGACGCTACATGAGAGGTGGCTTTACTACATCCGAGAGCACATTACACATAAATATAATGAAGCAACACATCTTAAAAAAAATCAAACATGCTTAATGGGGGCCAAAGTGAGAAACTGTCACCAGGCAGTGGTGTGGCCTACTGTATGACACACTAAATTACTCACTTCATTTAACCTGTGAGAGTGTCTGGTTGCCAATTGATTTGTTTGAGACTGATGCAGCTGTACTATTTTTGTTGATTGGACTGTTTTTGTTGGTTGCCATGCCAATTTCTCCTTTGGCCCAGATGCTGAGTCTGTATGGTGAAGCAGCAGGTGCTGACTGTGAGCAGAGCAGTGAGTGTTAGTACATACCATTGCCTTGGAGCTAACCAGAGGGAGGTAATGCAGGCGAGTGGCCAGGGAGGAAGCAGAGGGACACAAACTAGTCTTACTCAACTGGGCACAAACACTTCATGACAGCAGAGGCCTGACAGAGCAACTGGATGCCCCAACAGGCTGATCCAGGACCAGCATGGAGCGGGCCTGCTAGTTGGTGAGTGGTGAGCAATCAGGTGCATAATTGCTGTCATGCATCACCCAGGTGGGGGATGAACATTGGTGCTGGTGATTGAGGTCATTTCTATAGAAATATAGAAATTTAATACTCAGATTTATTTATTATTGTTGTTGTTTCTCACAGTGGCCTGAGAAGTTCTTAGATGAGGAACTGCTGGCTCTGGACCAGTGTGTGGGCAAACAGTAGCTACAGCTCTTATAGTAATGAGACCTCTGGGATTGGAGTAGTGTTCCCTCCCCCACACTAAATGCCTTCTGGCCAAGGCAATAAGCATTTCTGTTGCCATACCTCTTTATCACCACATACTGTGTCCTTGCCAGGACAATGGTAACTACAATTACCACTTTTGGTCACAAGAGGGCAATGCAGGATGGTCTGCACTAGCACACAGAGTAAATTCACTGTTATTTGCAGAAGTCCATGCCTGCAAGGGCACAACGATGTTGACAGAGAGGTAAGCCCAGCCCTGCCCTTAAAGAGTAGCAATTGGGTTAGCAGCCGTGGAACACTCAGTGCTGTTAGCCGTCCATGCCCCAGATACAGCCAGAGGGAGAAGCCCCCATCCCCACGCCCACAACACTGCAATGACATCTCACAACCACTCAGAAGCACTGACTGACACCACATCAGAGAGAACTGAAGGAAGCACCAACACAAGAGAGAGGAGGGGGAGAAAGAGAGAGGAGAGGGTGGAGGGGAAGGGAAGAGGGAGAAGTGTAAGTGTAGATAAGAGAGCCACACGACAGGCATCTTTCCCCTGCGCTAAGGCGTGGTCTAGCCTGGGGCGGCCGAGGCACAGGTGAGGTGAGGGGTCGAAGGGACCAGGATGGGCTGGGGGTTGTGTTACTGGACAGGAGAGGGGCTGGCGGCAGGTACCAGACATCCAGCTCCAGGCTCCTCCAGAGGAGAAGGTGTGTGTGGAGGTGGGACGGGGCACAGGACTGGACTGGGCTGGACTGACCCCCCTCACAGCTCAAACTGTCAAACGAGATCCAGAGCAAATGAGAGCCAACTCCCACCATGACTGATATGAGGCCCCCACATACACACATACACACACACACACACACACACACACACAC
>JAGFZM010000381.1:253271-275101 GCA_017657215.1 Limnothrissa miodon | reverse complement strand
TGTGTGTGTGTGTGTGTGTGTGTGTGTGTGTGTGTGTGTGTGTGTGTATGTGTGTGTGTAGCCTAGTCTCTGTCACTCTAGTGCTAAATGCTGATGACGAGCCTCATCATGAAGATTTGAATGGTCCCCATGGTGTGATGCAGTGAGAGGATCACTCATCCCCCTACACACCCACCCACTGCTCCCAGTCCCAATGCATTCATCTCTGACATCAGCACAGCACTCCTCCACACATCCACTTTCTGGGCCCGGAGGAGCAGGCTGCCTCTGCCCACACGGCCCCTGCAAATAGAACTCAGCCACTTATGTGTGCTAATCAAAGGGCACCCACACTGAAAGAGATGGAAACACTTAGTCAAATGTACACTATAGCATTTAGAACTGGCCTGCCCATTTGTACTCTCTACAGACAGAGATTAGAGATCATAAGGGACCGCTCTATGACCTGATCAGGGGTCAGCCGTGCCTTGCATGCATTATTGTGTCGCGTGCCTCCTAATTGTCTGTTCAGAGATCAGCTCCACATGTGTTCTTTGTTACAGCACCACATGCACACGCTGAGAGATTCGGCCCTTTTGTGCTAATCCATACCAAGGTCTGGCTGTCAATCTAACTCGAGGCTCCCCTCCCCCATGTTTCATTATAAAAACACATACTCACTGGGCTCTCCCTCTCTACTGCAGAGCTCATAGACCATGCCTGTTTTTCATTTTTCTGTTTCTCTTCTTTCTTCCTGCCTTCTATCCACACTCTCTTTTCTCCATTCTTTCTTTGTTGGACAAAAAGGAAGGAAACAAGATTTGGGGTGCTCTACAAAGCAACCCCATAGTTCGCCTAATCTCCATCATCTGCATATAATCAAATTATATCAAATGATAACAAGGTGTTAGCCACTTCATCAACATGCTGATCCTTTTAGGGTAGCACAATCTGCTTGTTTCAGAGTGCATTAATGTCTCAGTAAATGTCCAGGGAAGACATCCAGAGAACATTTTTCTATAAAGTTAACGTTGAGGTTTACTTCCCACATAGGTTGAATTTAATGAAATATAGAGAGATTGATTTGCAATACTACAGTACACACTACACACCAAATGAGTAGTTATGGCTCAATGTTTCTTTGTGAGAGCCTCATATCACCACACATTCAGTAATCTTGGACTAAGTGTTTGGTGAGTAATTTCTGAAAACCTGCCTACTCACAGTGGTGGAGTGATCCCAAGGACAAAATTATCTTGGGATGGAGACAAATTGGCCATTTTTTGTCTCTCAGTCAGTCTCTTTTATGTCTACTAGTATCTCAGTTGGCACTAGAGCACACATCTGTGGTTGACAACTCCTTGGATATAGGGCTCCTTGAAACCTACACTAGAAATTTGACTTTTTTACTGTAAATTGTTAGCATTTTATTTAGTGGTGCTCTATGAGATGTTGCAGGATTTTAGCGCGATTTGATTTTTTATCTCAAATCGTAGGTATCTCCCCTTGATCGGCTAGCTTTCTGCCCCCTGAAAACACTATGAAAACCCCGGTCTCGAAAGACAACACGGGGGCTGTAATACTCAAACCTGAGTGGTGTATTCAAACAAACACTAGCGATAGGGGGATCTCAACTTGAACATAACAAGCAACGGCCAACCAATTGGCAACAAGATAGGGTGGGAGTTAATGTGCGTCCTCTGCCATCTTGTTCTCGAATGGTTGGCTTTTGTTTGTTGTGTTTAGGTTTGTTTAAGTGTTCGTTGTGAGGATTACAGCCCCTATGTTGCCTTTCGAGACATAGTGTACATAGGGGGCAAAAAGCTATTTGAGATAGAAATGAAATCATGCTAAAATCCTGCTACATCTCATAGAGCACCTTTAATCATTTGATATTTATGAAAACATCATTCTTTCATTGCATAGGCTATTTACGCTTAGTAATCAATTTCAATCTTAAATGTAATTTATTGTGTCTTGTTAGTAGAAGGATAATGGAAACAATGGGTCATCTTTCAGAGAGATGATTGGTCAAGTTTTTAAAAGACCCGACATTATTGATGTGTAGTAAATGGTTTTGCTTTGTTATATAAATTACTCTGAATGATTACCATGATGCGTATTTTTGAGTTGCTGCCCTTGTGTTTATACAAATAATAGGGTACAAAGAAAATTGCTATACTGATTGCTTTACAAGCATTGTGATTTTTTTACATATAAAACAGTGAACCCCTTAGAACTATTCTAAATAACAATTCCTTCAAAGGAACTGCTTTGGCTGAGTTAATGTTTCGCTGCAGTGAGCCATGAAATGCCAGGAGGAGGACAGAGAGACTAAGAAGGCCTCTGTGTGGTTGGCTACCGGGTGCTACCCCCCTTAGTCCATCCCACTGCTTCCCTGCCCCCGCCACACACCCACTCACAGCACCAAGTAGCCCCGCACCTGCCAGCTGCACTTTAAATCCCAACAGCCTTCAAGTCTAATTACCCCAGAGAAGGGTCTGCGCTTGGTGGGGGGGCCTCCAGGCCCAACAGCACACACTCACACACACACACACACACACACAAACGCCCGTGCCTAGGCAGACAGATGGCAGGCAGAACTCAGTGCCCTTTGTTTTCTAGTAGCATTTTATGTGAGCATGTCTTCCACCCATGCACATGCACATTACAGATATAAACATATGTAAACATAAAAGAGGTCTTCATTTCTTCAACAAGGTCTGTCTAATCTACAGTAGTATTTTTTGTCTTTAACATGTTGAAATACTGTCAACTTAAGATGTGTGCTAGGGAGGAGATTCTGTGGAGATCTTGGATTAATTGCCTTATTAGAAATGCTTCAAACCCAGATTTGCACAATCTCATCAAATTTACCCCTTTCTACACATTCAGGCACTTGCAGACAAACCAAAACTGCCTTCATCACCACAGTGAGAAGAGAGAGATAGATAGATGCGTTCAAGGACACATGCATCCTGCACACCCTGTCGAATGTAAGATGACATGGCAGGCGGGCATGGGAGGTGTGCTTGGCATCTTAGGGTGTGAAAAGCCACTTAGCTTTAGAGGGAGAACATAGTAAACAAGTCAATCTTCAGGATTAAACCCCACATCTTAATCCCAGAGAGAGTGCACTTGCCAAAGAGGCAACAGCATCAGGAGGTAGCAGCCATTTCCTGTGAACTACTCAGATTGGCCAAACATAACAGCAGCAATTACAGATCAGATCACCACATCACCCTAGCTGTCATCAGAGCAGGCATAACAGATATCTACGTCTGCCTGATTGAATCCCACAATTTTGTCATTGTCTTAATGTCTATTGATGAGATTTTACTGATTTGTTATAAATAAAAGGAAGCCATTTTGAACTGAATGCCACATAAGCTCAACTTGCAGTTCATAAGCCGTGTAAAATCATATGCTGAGTAGAAAAAAAATCTCAGGTGTGAAATTGGTAACAAGTGTAATGCTTTGATTGGGTGCTTTCATAACCACATCCTGCAGCTGTAATCTCATTATGTGAATCAAGTGAAGTATTATTACAGTGTCATAAACCACAGTGTGCCCTCAAGGCACAGCATGAGCAGTGAACAGCACTCTTCTAGGGCCATGGGCTTAAATCACCTTTGTTGCATCTAGATACTCATTTCCAGGACCTAGAAGATGTCCTCTAGCACAGCATCTTACACAAAAGCATATGAACACAGCTACCAGTCATCGGTTAGGGTTCCTCCTGAAGCACTAGTATTACAGACACCTAATAAAGGTTTACAGAAGTGGTGATAAATGGAAAACACTGTCTAGCCACTTGTGTGTGGTGCCAGTGTAAAGCATTACCGTAATCATTTTTTTTTTTCGCTTTCACCAGACACTTCTATAGTGCTCTTTTGCATAATTCTAGCCGGCGGATTTGGGAGGGTTTCCTCTTAAAGTCAGTGGAGAGATGCCCACGCCTGACAGACAGCCTGGAGCTCCCTCATTCTAATGCATAACTGCAAAGGGCCAAATCCCCTGTTGACATCATCAGAATGTGCCCAACCTTGCTACATGTGGAGGAGCCACTGCTGGTTTGGGGGAGGTTTTCCCCCATCATCCCATGAGACTTCAGATCTCTTTCATATACCTGTCTCTGTTTCAACACTTCTGACTTTCCCTTTTTCACATTATTTCACTTCCAGACATGGCTTGTATTTATCAGATCAGATCCTTCTTCTAAAAGACACAATCAACAACCTTAATCACACCATTATCCCTCTGAACAATCTGAGTGTTTTGGTCAAGGTCTTCAGAAATATTTCCCTCTGTGGTTCATCTTGGGACACTGGCACCTGACTCAGACACTGAGATTGTTTTGACAAACATCCTTCCAAGATTAAATGTCTTCTTAAACCCACAGTCAGCACATTTATTTTACATTTGTATGCCATACACGTATCAGTTTAACACCACACTCACCAAGGTTAAGAAACTAGTAGAAACCAGTTGGCCCATAATTCTATGAAATTCAAAATCAAATATCCTATAAGCAGATTTTCTGTCCGAGTAAAACTTTGTGTTTGTGCAGTGTTTGTACAGTGTTTGTGCAATTTTTCTCTAAGTGTTAGCATTCATTCCAACTTATCTAAACACAGGCAAACAGTAGAGAGCTGAGAAAAGACTGTTGAGCATGCATACTTAACATCAGTGCACATAACACTGACAGCCTCATACTGTAACATGGCAAGATCCCAAGGTGCCCCAAGTGTTCTTACCTGTTTCCCCTCCAAAGTGTAGAGTCTCTTGACAGCTCCAGAGTCCAGCTTGATGGCGTCGGTGATGTCATTAAGCACCTGCTCAAAGGAGTGAGCAGTCTTCTTGTTGAGGAGGATACGCACAGCCTTTCGGGGCTTAACACCACTGCGGATGACGGTCACCAGTTTGGGCTTGATAAAGTCCTTGCCCTCCCGAACAAGCTCATTCTTCAGGGAGCTGAGTGATGAAAGGGAGCGTGATGTGCCTGTTTTCACTCCCACTGACCAGTTAGGATTCACATTCTTGGTATAGTCAACCTTACGGTAAGGCTCGTTGGATGCACATACATAGCTCTCACCTGATGGAGGTAGACAGAGAGACAGTCATTACAGTTACTGTACAAGTGTTCTAGCTATACTGAGCAATATTCAAATCATACCATTTGGAAAATATAATCTGCATCTGCATTTAAAAAACCCTCAGAAATTGTTCTTTGAGGCTCAATAATAGCATTATGCAAATTTGTGCGTCTGACAGTGACCCAGGAGCACTGGTAGAACATCTTACGCAGGCTCATTTAAAAGGGCTAGAAGGCTAAAACGCCCCACCCCGCAAATTCATGAAGCAACAAGGGATTGGACCAGAGACGGTTCCAAACAACCTTTGATCGGACCATGCAAGATCAATAGGACCCACCTTCTAATTCTATGGTTGTACTATGACTGTGCTACAAATAATAGTTGAATATATTCAGGCAGACCACTTATTAAATGTATTTTTTAGATTGATGTTGGCTTCTGTTATTACTGGGGGATGTCATATAACAATGCAGTAGGCTAGAAAGAATCAGCATTCTAGGACTAGAATTTAATAATTTGTCCTGGTGGAAAATAAAGTGCATATTGGCTCACAAATAGTTAATATTCATATGTGAAACAAAAGAACTACTCTACTTTCTTTTTTTTTTCTTCATTCTTCCCAGCACTGGATCATCTCCAAAGCAAAGTATTTTCATTTTTGCCAACATTCCATTCTGACAGTATGAACTTTCTCCCAGGAGGAGACAGTTTAACAGAAGACTAACGTAAATTAAAATCTCAAAAGCTTAGGGGAGGTCTTGTTTGATTTGTTTTGTTTTTTGCCCTGAGTCATTTATGACTGAAGTATAGAAAAAAGCAGAGATGGTAGCTCTCTCTCTTCTTAGCCTAATGTGAAACTACTCTCACTATTATAAACACCAGCCTGAGAAGAATATATTCCAAGAAAATTCTTCAGATATGTTATATGTGACAGATATGTGTACTTCATAGACATCCAGAATTTATTTTGTAACATGTGAGTAAAATGTTGGTAAAATCAACAATGAATACACTAAGAGTGTTAGCTCACTGTGGAAGTGTTTAAGTATCTTGTCCTAATGACCACAGTACAAAAAATTATTAACTATATTAAGTATATAACTATATTATGGACAACAGTACAACAGATACACACAAACAAGCAGAGCCCTCCCCCCTTCCTGTTTTCAGAGGTTGCTTCCAAATGAGGAAGAGATGGCTGATTTTAAAAACAATCTAAACACAGGATGTGATGTAACAGAAAATGACCCAGTGATTCAACCTGGCAGCAAGGAGTTATCAGACACACAACACTTTTCTGATTGATAAAAACTAATAATTTTAGGGAACCAAAAGAAAAAAAATCCATTGTTAGATACACCATTGGTGGCAGGTGTTAGATTTTAAGGCTGACCAAGGAAGCATATCACATTATATCACTACTGAGGTTCACTTATGAGGCCTTTTAGTACTTCAATAAATGTATGCTCTAAATATGCCTCAATAAATCTATGCTCCATAAATGAATAATATTCTAGGAAAAAAGCATTTATTTACTCTACGCAGAAGATGACAACAGTAATGTGAATCACTGCCTGCTGATTACGACTGAACATGAAGAATGAGAGGGGTGAGTTTGAGGGAAATGCCAAGTCTTCATGACTCAGTGAACAACATAACACAATGATAACTAACTAGTAAAAGCCTGCGTTACTGGTCAGTGCATCCTGCTTATGTTGCCATGGCTGGTAAATACACCCGTGGCTAATAAAAGAAAAAGGAAGGCACATTTCTAGACATTTATAATGTACTATATATATCGCATTAACATAAGAGTGCTATATAGTGAGTGAGAGACAAAGAGGGTATTCCCATGGTACCCATCTTTATCAGGCCAAGACATTAACAGAAGCCTCATTTCCAAGCACAGCACCAGCTGAGGTCACTGCCACTGATGAAATGGGTGACTCTCAGCAGGACTGTGGCATATCTCAAATTAAACAACAGGGCAAGTTAACAGGGAATTAATGGAGTATGGATGTGGCTAACAGCTGTGATCAGGCCTCACTTCAGGTTTCTACTGTGTCCCTTGATTCTCTAAACACTGGGGTCCCAGGTGTCACATCAGCACAGAGGTTACAGGGTGTTTAAACACCACCCTCCACACACACCCCTTATGGTAATTCAGAAAAAGACTTTTAGACGCAAGGTCCAGAGATAACATTAATATTGGGTTCTGTGGATTAAACGTTCCTCTCTATCTTTGCCTAAAGATCCTAACAGTCTTCATTCAATGGATTGCAAGTTCTAAACCTCTGTCAGTAGTTTTCCACCAGCATTAAATAGCTGAGTTGAACAAGACTGCTAGACATATGTATATTATACCTGTAACTACATAGAAGAAAATAATGGTTATCCTCTATGCACCTACAGAAAAGAATGTATGCAGACAGATCTGTGCTACACTGTAATGCATTTGTAACACATTTGCTATTAATAAAAATATAAATCAAGTAACCATTTACTTTACTCTTTGTAATGAACTCAAATCATGTCACTCATTCATGAGAGCTTAGTGGAAGACTACTCAGCACATGACAGTTCAAATGCAACAGCTTTATCCAGACATTAATAGGCCAACAAACTAAAAAGCTGTGTCTTCAGTTCTACAGTGGGCATGAACTCATAGAAATCTCTGGCAATATATGGATTCTCTTCAATCTATTTAAAATGATGGAATACATTAGGTGATGTGTGCACAAATTACCAGATCTTATGTCAACTGGCATCTTACATCTTTCTTAAAAACACATACTATAAAAATCATGTATTCCACTCATCCTTATGAGGCCTATGGGAGATTGGCCTGAATCCATTCGATCTTCTGGGGCACTAAAGCCATGGGCTCTCTTGAGAAGGGTGAGAATTTGCATGTGGACTAAAAAAAGCCTGAGGAGCTTGCATTATAAGGAGCAAACGGTGACCTCTGAGGCTCACAGATAAGGATAGTAGACACTGGTAGCCTTATACCCATTACAGGCGTACTTGGCATATGAATATAATGAAAGGATAGCCTGCACTAAAGTATTAGGTTGAGCAAGTGAAGGAGATTAAGTGAATGTCAAGACGGTAAGAAATCGAAAAGGAACGGACAGTTAGGCTACGTGCCCACAGATGGGGTGGGCAGATATTTGTAAGCTAGAATTTGCTTAAAAAAAATTGTAGCCAGTCAATAAAATCAACAGAGCTGTTTTTCTCTCTGGAACTCAAGATATAATACATTTAATTAAGATTAAAACCTTAAGATTTCTATGAATTAATGTTTAGACTCGTATGGCTGGTGGACATGTTGGTAAATCATACCATTTAACTTACCTTCTACTAGCTCTTCAAGACTCGCTATCCGTTTGGTTCCATCCGCTGTAAATATGGTCCTTACACCTTGGGGCAAGTTAACGTTGTCCGAAAGCGAGCGCGTGAGTTCCATAAGTAATGCGTCCAGAGACCTGAACCGGTCATTGGACACTGCGTACACCAAGCCCTTGAAGTATTTGTCTCCATTCCGGTAAAAACGAACTTTTTTAGCTTTCTTCTCTGAAGTGAGCGACTGCAAAGTGCGCGTGCGGTAGAAGCTGCAGTGTGCACTGTGTGCCGGACTAGGAACGAGCCCATTGCCTCTGGAACCGCTTTGACTTGCCGATCCGCTACCCCGTGATGATCGATGGGCCTTTTCTCGCTCCTCAAAATGTTCCCATTCAATGCTTCGGTTTACAGACATCGTATGAGAATTTATTTACGAGTAATAAAAATAAGATTAACCAAAAATCAAAAGACGATATTCTATAATGATCCAATGGCTTTGATATTGCTGTCGTTTTGTCTTGGGGTAGAGTCGGTGAACAATGACACACCAGTTAGACTGCTTGTCCGTATGTCAGTACGGTTTCCATGCGCTTCTGAATTCTGCTCATTTGTAGTGTGCACAGGTTTTCTTCAGTTGTGAATTATGTTGGAAGCCACATTTGTACTGACGATATGAAGCAGAGAAAGAACAAAACGAAGCAGAAGAGAAAATAATTGTAGTCTTTACTCACAAATCCTCTCGGAGGTGAATGCCATGGAAGCTATAACTGGGAATAAAAGTGCCTGCCAGAACACTATCCTCGAAGCTGAATAAAACCTGGGATGTCGGAGGAAAAATTCTTAAGGAGTTTTTATCCAGCAATATTAGGCCTATATAACATTTCACTCTCTTTGTCGTTTCACACAATTTTTTTTCTCTTCAAAAGTAAGGTAAAGAACGAGTTTACGAATATAAATGCGTAGTTAGACCGGTCTCCACGACAGGAGTGCTGACAAGAGCTGCATGCCTGCTGCAGACATAGTAAACGTCCTCTGTTCTCCCACACCCTTTTTTTGACAACCGGCTTTAGTCAGGCACTAGGCAACAGCAATGGAAGCTGTCAGCCAACTCGCCGCAGCTGAAGAAAGAAAGAACATGTCCTCAGGGTCCTAACACCAACCAAATGAACGGCCTGGTTGTCAACGTGTTTGAAAAGACTTCTAGGGTAGGCCTACCTGAACATCCTAGAATATAAACATCATCCGTTTCAGTCTATTTCATTTCTTGTGGAGCCACCGTTTAAAATAAAACATTTCAAAATATTCAAACAGTGGTAGCTTACTAACTAAATGTTATACATTCAATGCTATTTTTGATGGAGCAAATGAATACAAATATATGTATATCAAGCCAACATAAAATAACATATTAAATAATTATGCTAAATAGTGAGTATACTCTATCAGTCAGTTGGCCTATAGCCTACTCAGCTCATCAGTTGTACAGTCACTGTACATAAATTGTGCATTAAAATGTATTCCTTCAGTCAGTTCATAGTTTTTACAACAAATGTCAGTAGTCTGGGATAATTTACCATAAGTTTTTAGCACTTCTACAGGGACACATGTATTTCTTGTCTTAGTAGGGCATGGGTTGATATAACAATTTTCCTGAATAATGTGTCCATGCCGGGTCAGCCCTGCAGGTAAGGCAGGCAAGATTAAAGAGGGTCTTCTGATCTTGTTTTTAATTTGATCCTACTGTATCTGAAATGACTTGTCTTGGATCCTTGTTTTGTTGAAACAAGTAGCCTAAGTAATCATTCCAGCAGTGTTGCAAAAAGTATTCAATACATTTTAACACTATTATACCATTCAATAGTCAACTCTTTGTCCATGTGTGTGTGATCTCCCCGCTAAACTGCTATGGTTAAAAGGAAGCGGAAAGGAAGAGAATGGATCCTGCCAAACCACAGATAGGAAATCCTGTAAACAATGACACAGCACACGTTGTACCCTTACTCTCCCTGAGCACAGATGACCATCAGCACAACCCCCGTCTGTAGCAGATGGTTCCAAGCGTATGATAGGTGTAAAGGCACACCAGACATTTCAACTTCCTTTGATTGACTCAAAACTCAAACATCACCTCAGAGTTTTTATCCAGTGAACCATATCATCATGAAATTTTTTCTTACATAGTGTACAACTGAATTTTTATAGTGCCGGGATTTCCAGAAAATCAGTGGTCCCAAAAACCAGTGATCAATAATGTTTGCTGCCCTCTACTGGTGAGCCAACATGATGGCTCTACCTTGAACTCAATCAAGAATTCTGAAATCACTGCCACTTTAATGGTTACACAAACAGAGTTAACTCATACTACTTTAAACAGGACATGGTATTATGCATTCCATGGTTGTAAAGAGAGATTTGAGTAGCTGTTACCTGAGCCATCCTGAACCAGTATGCCCATTCACCTTTGATCTCTCACAGCAATGCATTTTCATCCCCACACCTGCTGCTCATTGGACATTTTCTTTTTTTCATACAATTTCATACAAGAGATTGACTGATTAACTATATTTGCATCAATAAGCACCTCGTTTCAGATTGGCCTGTTTCAGCCTGGACATTTCTAGCATTAAATCTACATGTAGAAGAGCCGGGAGATGGTGTTGAAGTTTTGGTATGGTCCATTGGATACCTTAACCTACCTAAATTCAACAATGACAAGGTAAATGTGGTTTGACATTCTATAACTCCTTTAAATACTAAAGTGACTGGTAACTATTCTGTGATCAATCACCCAAATTAACCTGAAGCACATGCTATTTTTTTATGACATCGCTTTTAGAATCAGCATAATGATGATACCATTGAAAAATAATGTAATCCATAGTTTTTGGAGTAAAAAATACAAAATACAATAAAATACACTGGTTAAAATTGTTCTCTGAGGCTCAATAATAGCGTATGCAAAATTGTGGGTTAGAATTCGTATTTCCTGCCCCCCTGGCAAATTCATGAAGGAACAGGGGATTGGATCAGAGATGGCTCCAAACAATCTTTGGTTGGACTATACAAATGAAGGAAGTGTATCTTAGCGGGGTGACATATCCTCGCACCACTTTTCAGATTCGCCCGTTTCAGCCCGGCCATTTCTAGTTTTAAATTTACATGTAGAACGAGGCGGGAGACATTGTTTCGGTATGGTCCATTGGATACCTTAAGCTACCTAAATTCATCAATAACAAGGCAAATGTGGTTTTGCATTCTAGAACCTTTTTAATACAACAATTACCACATTTTCCACATTGCTAACTATGTTCTTCCCTGACATGTTGATACATACCTCTCTTGTTTCAGTGAGTGCACTCAATCATTCTGGGATCCATAAAGACTCCATAAATTGTTGAACCCTTGATATTTGATGATATTTGCAACATCCTTAAGTGTTTACCTGTACAAAGAAGAACTACTGCTGGGCTTGTGTTAGCAGCAGGTTGATGCCACGCTAGTGTTAGCAGCAGAGTGTACATTACAAGCAATCAGGATGATAGATCAGTTTATTTGTCACATAATGAAATGCTATTGTAAGACATGTAGTCAAATTAAACATTTAGTTCAATAAAAGCAAAAAAATGGCATTCATCTATATTGTTACAAGGACTTGTGGCATTAATAGGCCTGCATTGAAGACCACTGTACAGCAAAAATGGTCAATAGGCAGGGCCACCTTCCTCCAAACTTGGTCATCATTATTCAAAGTGTTGACCTAGTTTCCCTGCACTCTGTCTCGCTTCAGTGAGTCCCTGGAGCTAGAATTCATTGTGTTACCTGTTCCTTTCACTCTGACTGACCCACCTTGGACTCACCAATTGACCCACCTTGGATCCTAATTTTATTACTGAGGCGTATTCATTGTGGAAGATCCCTCAAGACGAGCCTGGATTCTGTGTGTGTGTGTGTGCTCACCAATGACTAGTCATTTGTGACATGCCGTAACTTAGTCCTATAGTTCTAAAACAAGCGATTATTTACAATATATAGGCTACAGTAAAATGAACTCTTCATTCATTTAAACTGACAACTAACAGAGTGGAAAGACTTGTTTAAAGGTGCTCTATTATGAGATTTTACAGAATTTTAGCACAATTTTATATCTCAAATCGTAGGCATCTTCCCTTAAACAGCTTTCTGCCCCCTGAATACATTGTGGGAAAAAAAAACGCAAAAGACAACACAGGGGCTATAATACTCAAACCAGAGCGGTATACTGTACTCAAACAAACACAAGAAACACAGGGATCTGATCAAAACCTTAACAAACAACGACCTACCAATCAGCAACAACATGGTTGTGGGTAGGGGTGGGAGTTACAGTTATGCACATGCTCTTCCCTCTTGTTGTCGATAGGTTGGTTGTGGTTTGTGTGAGTCCTATTTCAGGATTACAGCCCGAGTGTTGTCTTGCAATGCCGGGTGGTTCCTTTACAGGGCGAAAAGCAAGCCGATCAAAGAGACAAAGCCTACAATTTGAGACACGCTATAATCCTGCATCATCTTATAGAGCACCTTTACTGTAACTTGTTTTAAATGGTACACTGATGCCCTCTGGTGACAACCACTAGGGGGAGTAATTGTACCATTTAAAACTCTTTACCCAAGTACTTTTTAACCCTCTGAGGGGAGAAGCAAAGGCCATTTGATGGCCCTCTACTCCCTCTATTCTCATCTATGATACCAAATTGGGCTGTAGATCACTTATAGGTGATCACAGAAGAGTTCTGATTAGGACATTAAAATGGGATGGATAGTTTGAAGCAGAGGTGACTTTGAAGTTGGGATCCATTTGACTAGACTTCCACTTTAGGTGGTAAATGCTGTTGTGAGATTTTTCATATCGAGTTATATATTTGGGTCATAATGAAAGCTAATAACATAATACATCAGCATAGTTTATCAAGCACTCGGAGGTAAAATTAGGCTGATGTTAACTAATGCCATCACAATGGTATTCATCCTTTTCCACTTAATTTTATATACCACATTTTTAGTCTTCATCAGTTATTAAAATTTAGATTAGTTTGACATTTATAAAGTTTCTCGATACAAATCATGCAACCTACTGATCTGGTTTCCTACTCTGATTTCAAAATTAAAATAAAAAATGTTCTGAAAAAATAAAAAATTATGCCCAAAATTTCTTTCTTAGTAGGGAGTTTTTCCTTGCTTCTGTTGCTGTTGGGTGCTCCTAGTGCTAAATAATAATTGGGCAAATTTGATATTGTCCATTCATCATCATAAAAAAAATCTGTGTAAGGTTTTTTTTTTCCTGAATGAATTTTGTTCCACTTAGATTTTCTTATCTTGTTGTTTTGATTGTGATGCCAATAAGTAAATAGTAATAAACACTCTAAAACTATGTTTTACCAACATGTTTCTTGTCTTTTTCTTACTATTCTTATTATTTCATTTTGACTTTTAAGGTGTTGCGGTATAGCCTGGGCCCGCCCATACTGTACTTCCTGTGACTCTACATTGAATTCCGCGAACTGGTCAGTCTGGCGAAGCTGCCGTTTTAGAGCATTTCCATTCCCAAAAAAGTGGGAACCAATGAGAAACGAGCTTTCCCCCCAGCGCCAGTGAGGCATCTGATAGATGCAGGTTAAGCTTGCCTCTCAGAAGGCGGGTATTATGGTAGGTTCACCAGACTAAGCTCCTACAAGCTTATTTGTCGCGGAAGCCAGGGTAGTTGCAGTAGCCAATTGTGAGTGTAATATACATTATCCTCCCTTGCTTATAGGGTGCAGATGAATCCTGAGTCACTGACTGTTAGTTGAATCTGTAGATATCAGTGGATTTTATCTACTTGCACTAGAACCTACATGTTAGTCTGTTTGCCTGTCATAACCAAATAAAACCTCAAGAGGGGGCCCCAACACACCAATTTGGTGATGGTAAAATGTACCATTTTCTTTTGGAAATGTATCTTTCTTTTGGAAGTGTATCTTGCCCTATTCAATTTTGGTGCATAGGGTTAAATCATTTATTGTAGGCAGTTTGGTCTATTGCAGTAAGCAAACAGCAACACTTATTCTGTGATCTTTCCATATCATGTGAAGAAATAAGCCATCACATGTTTATGATGAGGTCATATGACTGCAATTAAGTGTGAAGTCAAAGGGGTAAACTATTTGTATTTGCAAAGATCATCAGTCAATCCCTTTAGCAGACCGTCATTATTCAAGCTGGAGGAGTCTCTTGTTAGGCAGTAATGGGGTGTGACAGTCTTCTGGGGGAACTCATAGGTATCACAGTACAGTATCTGTCTGTTTCTCTCTGTATACTTCCTGTCCCCCTTCTCTCTGTGTTGGAGATGTTGTATATCAGCCCACATGCTCAAGTTAACTTGACTCCAGTTGATGCGGCAGTTTTTTTACTTCACAGAGTGCTCAGTTCAAACAGTGTCAAGATGTACTGATGGAACATGGTGGAACTTTGGTTGTTTTTTTTAATTAATTGTTAATTTAATTAATTGTTAATTTGATTAATTAATTATCAAACGTTCTCTAGGACCATTATAATTTGGCAGTAAACAAGGCAATAGAACAGATGAATTAGTGAGGCCTGACTGACTGTGCCAGTAAACCTTTATGTATGGAATAATATTAACCTAACCTACACCTAACCAACTAGAACAGGTTACCTATATGCCTCTTAAACATTTACCCAAGTGGAAGAAGTTTTTTTCTGAGTCAAGATGAGAAGGTTATATGAGCCCTGATCTCATTATTGATATGGATTTTTTACTTTTGATATTTCGTTGTTACTGACCAGTCACTTCCAAAAATTCCAAGCCCACTGCAACCATTCAAAGTATTGCTGAAATTAACGTTTGTATGAATGGCCTTCAACATAGAGGGGGATGATCACATTTGCAGCTAATCTTTAAATAAGGAAGGGCAAGTATTTTCACACTATTACATTTCAGTGACATAAATATGACCTATTACTTATTATTAATAGGTTGTTGTAGACAGCCAACTAAATGTTGCAGTTTGAACAAAATATGCCACAGTGAATAAGATAAACTTTAAGTTACTTATTTTCCTGTGAGTGGAATTATATTGCTGTAAGACGAGCATTGTCACTTCACTGCAGCTCTCTCATTGACGACTGCTTTCACTGTGAATATCAAGTGCCTGGTGGATGACATCTGCGTGTGGTCAGCCCACAGCCTCCTACACCTCTCTCTGCACGTCAATGGCCATGTGTCAGATCTGCTCAACAGACTCACTGCTATAGCATCTCAGTGTTTGGTCAGGAGTTCATTTGGGAGAGTTGGTGTTTGGTAAAAGTTAGTAGTAGACATTTCACTTTAGACATATGGTTCACTGCAAATAGTTTGCTATCCAGAGCTGAACAACCATAGTTTAACTAGGCTGAGGGCCATGTCATGAGGTGTCAGGTCAAAGGTTGCTCAGAGCAATGGTTTATGACCAGAAGAATCCAGTTTTTCATTCTTTTCCTTTTGTCTGAATTTTGTGTATGTTGACAAAGCATATGTTTTCACATCTTAGGCCTATTTTGAACAACGAAAATAAATAACCACAACATTTGGTAAAACGACTGTAAACTGACATACATCTAAATGAAAACACAAGGTGCATGTAAAGTTTCTCACACTGTATTGGATTTTACGCAACATATGTTATTCATAATTCATGTTCTAAAATTTGATTTTTGACATTCAGATGTCTCTGTCTCTTATGGGTATGTTGCCCGTACAACCTCAACATTCTCCACATACCAGTATCTTTGCCTCAGGTTCACCTCATTCTGAATGTGCATTCATCACTGCTCAGTCATGAACACAAAAGGTCTACAACCCTCTTCCTAGAATACATTTAGAACCCAAGAAGGTAAACCCATTGCAAACCCATTGCACGTCACTGCTTCTCTATAGTAGCATAACATGTAGTATACAATGTCAGTAATCATAAATACAACAGATCTAAACAGAAACTAGAAATCCAAAACTCAAAGCAAACAGAGCAGAAACAATTATTACAATATTTCAATTTGAGAGAAAAACACAAGTATTACAATATTTCAAATTGATTATTAGCATTAGCTGAATTTATTCTTAACTACCCAAACGAGTAAAACAAATATTGAATGTTTAGATTTCATGTGAGGTACATTATTTATAACCTATATCTCCTGCTAGAGCTCAATTCAAAAAGATGAGTTCCTCTATTCAGTGTAAATGTCAGGAAAATGCGGTTAGGCTATAGATTAGAACATTTTATAGAACATTTTGCAGAATAAATAGGCCTAAGGGAATCCAAAATAAGATCACAAAACTTTGAACATCTCTTTTTAGGGATAAGGGATCCAAAAGTCATTGCCCTTTTGCAAAGACAAAAAATCTATAGAAACTATCCTATAGATGGCACTGTTGTTAACTATGATACATTAGAAGGAAGACCTATAAAGGAAGACTGTATGAAACACAATAGAAACCTAGATTTACACCATTTTTTTTAGATTAAAGAAATTTTAGACTCCCAAAATGTATATATACATTGCCACTATATTTCTCTCCTATTCTAATTAGTCTTGGCTCATATATGCCAAGGTGGTTCTTATGATTATTTTTTTTTTTTTTTTTTTTTTTTTGGCCTCCTGTAAATACACAGCAAAGACGGAAAGGCTGTCACATTGCAAAGCTACTTTACACAGGTTTCCTGAGACACTAGTTTCTGTGGTTGCTAGGAAACCTTGTTTCAATCTTCTGTGCCAGTTTTCCTCTTTCCTGTGAGACAGTAGCATGCCCTTCTATATCATGGGAAAGGTGTTCTCAAGAAGAAAAATATGTCATATAAAACAGCTGAATCACATTTGAGTTGTTCCGGAGGTAGGCTTTTATCCCCAAAATTTGAACACTTGTGTAAAATGTCATTAGAAAAAAACAACAGAACACAAAACTGAAAGGTAATTGAAGAACTGAAGAATGTTTGTTGCATACATATGCAAATTGTACATCTACAAATTGTATATCTGCCAATTTCTCTATCTTATTGCTACATTCATCTACAAATCTTTGCATTTTGCATCCACACCTGATATTCACACCAGTATACAGTATGTGCATTCAGTAATAATCATTTCCAAAAGAAAGTGTAAGTGCAGCCACAGAGCCTTTTACAGATTTGATAACTAGCTCCATCATAAGGAAGTTGCTATGTTCTCCTTTTATAATATTCAGATAGGACCTTTGAGGGCTACTTGATTAAATATAATAATGTGGAAATTATTATAATCTTCATCTTCAAAATTATTCTCCCAATTTGAATACTGTTGTCTACTCTTACTAAATGTTTATGATTGGTTTTCAGCCATGTTCTTCTTGTGTTTGTTTAGAGTTAAGACTGAAGCATTGGAACATGTTGGGTCAGGACACCTCACAGCCCACATCACAGTTATCCTTGTAAAGTTCTTATAGTTTTAATAAATAGTGGTCATGGAGAGCAGCGTTATATTGTGATGAAACCCTGGCAGTTGGACTGCAGTAGAGTCTGGCCCACATACTGTACCTCATATTTTAACCGTGGTGCAGGAGAGACTCTGACAGTGAGCCTTAGTTTGAATCTCCTTGTATTTGCAGTGCAATAGAGGAAAAAACAGAGTAGGAAGTAAACTTGGCAGGTGGTGAAAATACTGGCAACAAGCTCCCATTCATCAGAATCACATTTTTGACTATTAAATTTATTCAAGGTATCACTGTATTTGATTAGGCAGACAGTTTTTTATTTAGTTAGTAGTATAGATCATTACTTATAATGAAAGCATCTGCACAGAACACATTGCAAATAGAAACATGACTGAGAAACCAACATGAACTTCCACACCCATGGACACAATTAAAAAACAAAACAAAAGGTTGTAAACAATATAATATAACAGCAGCAGAATATTCTGCCACTGTCATGTCATGCCATGTCTGTGCTAGGACTCAAGACTATAGCACACTGGGTTGGGTAACTAGCACCACCTGCTTCATTCTGCCATCCACACACTGAAGGTGCATCATCAGGATCAGCTATTCCTTGCTATCACTACAACTACATTTGTTTGCCTTTTTCATTTCTTTTGCTTGCATTGAATCTTTTGAATGAGTTTTGTATTAGTATTGTGTCTCCTATTCATTCTTCAACTACCTGTTTTCTTTGTGATGGGCTTTCTTTGTGCATCTATATCTAATTAAATTTATTCTAATTTTAATTGATGTGTTTACTTAACTGAAAAACTCCAGTCAATACATGTTTAAATACGATGCAATATCTGAATTGGGACACACACAATTATCTTTTTAATTTATTTTCCTGATACTATTACTCCAGAATTTGGTAAAATGGTGACAGTGACTCCAGTGACAGGTAAAAGGGTGTGAGGTAAAAATGTTGGTGCGAAATGAAACCTGCTGAAAAGTTCAGACTTCTGTATAGGCTCTGTCTGGGGCTGTGGTGAGGCCAGATGTTGAATGGCTGTAGGCTTGAGGAGCAGCGAGATGATTGGTGTTGTGACTGCTCTGCACATTTATTTGGCCCTTGGTCTGCTCAGCGCTCCCAGGATCTCATGCAGGGCACTGAATGTGTGTGGTGGGTTTGATAATAAGGTGCTCCCCTGACACACTGAGTAAACAGGCAAGCATGGTATAGATTGATTCGTATACTCTGGGAAGGCTTAGATTTATTGGTTGGCTTGTATATTACTCTTGCAATTCCCCCTGGGTCTGGACCCATGCCTGTCCTGCTGGCTGTGCACAGCGGCGCCGGCGATGGTGAATCACAGGGGTTGGTTCTTTGGGTGTGAGGGTTTCTTGATCTCAGCCTTCCCTGTCAGTTTGTCTAACACACCTCCAAATTTACTGTTACATGATGTGCGCATCCAAACATTTTAAACTTGACAGAAGCAATCATGTCAAAAAAACACAAAGCGTACAGAATCTGCTTAGGTTAGTTAACACGGTTTAAAAAAATATCTCTTGCTTTCCTGAATTAACTGAACTCCAATATAAAACATGAGAAATTAAACTTCGCTACAGCTTAAATACAAATGAGATTCTTCTTCTTTCTGCTTCCCAGGGCTTCATCATGTAGTGATAGCCTAAATAACAGTGAGAGCTTTAGGACTAGGACTTCACATGCAATCCATATAGTAAATGGTTCAATGCATCATTAAATACAAATTATATCATTTAAATCCAAAGCTTTGCCATAGGCCTTGCTGTGAGAATGTATGTTGGAATCTGATCAAACTTTTGCTTTAGCAAAGCAAATGGGATGTGAACAAAACAAAAGTGTTTAGTCTTATGCAACACACAGGTTTTCAGGGTGAGGTGATCAAATGCAAGCTGCTAACACTGCTGATATCAAGGATTTGAAACCTTGGAGAAACACACATATAGTACATAAAATGTATGTATGCATTCCGAAAGCATTCAGGACCTATGCTTTAAAAAATCCACCATTAAAGACACCATGTAGTAGTACTTTTTAAGGGAGGAACTGCACGCCATTTAAAACACAAATTTTGCAATTTTTTTAGTTGAATCTCACATTTTGAAGACTTTTTCTAGTCATTACTCAGTTCATTAGAGGTTCTTCTGTCATTCAAACAAGCAAGGGTCACACTCTCTAATACTCAATCTAGCTGGGATCTAGCAATTTTCTCTCTTTGGCCCTTCTTGTCAGAGGTTGTTGAAAAAATTATGTTTAAACTAATTTTCTCTCTCATAACAAATTACTTGACCCTAAGCAGGATAGTTTCAAGAGTGGCAATTCTCCCAAAAGTGCATCTCATTTGTGATTGAGATCAAAGCTTTCCTCAGTCAGCAACAATTTTGTACATTATCACCGATCCATGTGAATTCTTTCCAAACCTAAAAATAGATGCAAGTGATCATTATCATCATAGTCTTACGTTGACAAGGTAATAGATGTGATTTGGATTTTATTCCGTTTTTTTTTTTTTGGTCTAGGCAAGATCCTGCAAGTGTACGTAGATATGCATATAGGTACACTAATATAAAAGTCTGATTACATTCCTTGCTTTTGAAATGTCACATCACTAAGAAAGAGGAGGAATAGCTGAAAATAGAAGAGTAGGAAGTGGATATTTGGGACGCTGGCTGTCAAACAAAGAATGTCCAGAATGCCAGTCCTCCAATTAGTGGACAGAAGATCCCAGTGACACCTTCTCCCTCTAGTGGTCCACCATGTTAGACCTGGGACTGCTATCGTTAGCAATGAATGGTGGGCCAGACGGTGTTAAAGAAAAAGATTGAAGAAAACAAGTGTTCCAGACAAGACCAACGAAACATTTCCAAAACTCCCAGAAGAAAGAAAAACAGCTTAATTAAGGAATTAGTGGGTGGCAATTTTATGTCATGGGTGGGATTTTGGGTAACAGAAAATTCAAACTTTCCATGCTGCAAAACATAGAAATACATTGTTTGCTTTTTGGGTGATGACCTGGTATAAAGTATATGACACTGATGTGTCAACAGAATTAAACAGAGCTTGTGTATTTGTTGTACTAGTCATCCATTGCTATTGTGAAAACAAACTTATTCAAACTAATGATTATGAATATTAGTATTAGTATTCTAATATGATTGTATATGTGTGATTGTATATGTGTGGTTTTTAAGGTTTTTCCTAAATCCCAAAAGGATGATTAAAGTATATCTATCTATCTATCTATCTTTCTATCTATTTATATATTTGCATTTTCAGTATAAATGGTTTAAGTTTGGTGGTCAATGTAAAGATGATGATGAGCAAAAAACGTTTGTTATCCAGCCGACCTCCATTCGCCCCCAACATTCAAAAATATAGTTCCCTCAATACCACATAGACCTCCATTTCACATTGGATTTCTCATGTTGTCTTTCTGAAGCGTTGACATAGATTAAACAGTAAGTAAATATCATTTCTCATTTCAAGAGACAGATTGTTGACCTCAAATGTGGCAATCAAGATGGCATATCCATTATGAAAATGTCTTGTGTTTAAATCCCAGTTTTTAGTAATGGATTGGTGGTGACATTTTCAATAACATGTTTAAAATCGCCCTGAGGAAAAATACTGTGCTGCAGTTGAGCTGCCATATCAAAACTGCAGTTTTTCTCTACAGTATTACTCCATGTTTTTCATTCCATTCAAATGCATCAAATTTGGGTGGCCAGTGTGGTGGCCATGCTGTAGCCACGCCAATGGTGGCACATAAATATGTCTAACACTAACTTTCAGTTGCCTAACACTAACTGTCTAACACTAACACTCACTTCCAGTTGCCTCGTTAACACTACTCACTTTCAGTTGCCTAACACTAACACTAACTCTTACTTTCAGTTGCCTT
>JAGFZM010000381.1:198052-253261 GCA_017657215.1 Limnothrissa miodon | reverse complement strand
TGAACACTAACACTAATTGTCTATCACTAACACTCACTTTCAGTTGCCTCGTTTAGCATGTCAGTTTGCTATTTGGTCTATGGTGTATATTCATGCTGTATGTTCTTGTTCCTATAGTCAGTGACTTCAAACGTAAGGGCTCTGCTCAGACAAAGGCTTTCAAAATGTAGAATTCCAGTACATTTGAACACATTTTTTATGGCTGGAATAAACATGTTTGCTTCACTAACAGGAACTAAAACACATTTGCCAATCAACAAGAATAGGAGTAGTAAAGTGCTGTTTCCGGTCTTGCTGTGTTAGTGTCCCCTGACCTACATCTTCATCTTAGATGTCCAGGATGGGGAGGAAATAGTTTCCACCAGGATAAGCAAACCTGCCAAAGGGCAGGCTAAATCTGTCATGCTTCCTCAAACAAAAGTGAACAAAAGAGTGACAGGAGGGGAAAGGTTATTATGTTGTACTGAACAATAATCTTTTATTGTGTACATTAACATTGTGTGTGAAGTGTGAAAACAAACATGTTGCATGTAGGCTACATTTCTGTGAATACTAATTAGTACTGTACATAGCCTGGCTAAATCTATGTCTCACACGAGGCTGAGCAGCGCTAGAGTTGATTCCGTTAGAGTTGATCGTTTTCAGGGGCACAAGCACCCTGAATTTTGAAGGTAAATGCATACCAGGAAGTCTGTGATTTTACTTTCAAAAGCTCCCCCTACACTCACCAATTTCCTTGTTAAAAGCAGCATTGTTGCCTGCCATGAAAAAAATTATCAAAAAACAATTGGAAATCCAGCAAATGCATTTGTCATGTAAAAACCCACCATTGTAGTTTTTTACCAGTTAGGAGGAAACCACCAAACACAGTTTAACTGGACAATGACATGGAGGCAATAACAAGATTACTGTATAAGCAAGACAAGACAAATTTTTAATAAATAGTGATATAAATGAGGAATATCGGCCAATGAGGTGCCCAGTTACAGTACATGAAGTTAATGGCGAGGCAGAGGCCATTCATTTCATATAACTTGTTACAAAGGCTGTCATTCACCACCACCACCACCACCATCTAAGGGGGAGCAGTGCACTGAAATAGTCCCATCAAGTTTGTGTGGTTGCCATAGCTACAGTGTCACATTGCAGTTCTTAATTTACTCAGGCGTGGTAACATTCGTTAGCTTTGATTTGTTTGTTGTTACCATTCATACACACATCAATATGGAATGGTGATTTGAAATTTTATCAGATCTACTTCAATGTCGGTTATACAAAATGAATGACCACCTCTTCACCCAATCAGAAAAGAGAATCCCATTGTGAAGGGAGATAACTGAATAAAATTATTGGCCTTGTACTGTAGAAAGCCTAACCCTGATAGATAAACTGTTTCGGTTTTACTGATTCAGAAATACACTGCCAAAGGGCTTGACTTGAAGCACATTCAATCTTGCATATGTATGTACTTTCATTCTTGTAATTCCCTTTTTCTGTAACTCAATCAAAACATTTGTCCCAAACCTTTTGAATGCCATTATTTTCATGTGCCACTTACTGTAAATTGCCTTATGTCTGGCATGCTGTTGTGTTATGTTTTGTCTGTAACCACGGAGTCTTCCTTCAGACAAGGCAGGCACAAATTCACTAATTGTATTTCCTCTCATTCATGTGACCTTGGAAGAAAATGTATCCTTATGAGGAGGTTCTTTATCTGGTCAGTATGGAATCTGCAGCCCAGGTCAACTTATACTAAGCCAATTGTGAACAAAAGATGAGCAAGAAATACTTTACAGAAACCAAATTCTAACATTTATGGTTAGAGTAAATGTTAAAATATCCTAAAAAGACATCCATTAACTATAAATACTGTTCCTGAACCGCTTAATAACATTCCATACGAGCTGTGGTACATAAAAATAGGTATGGTTTCAAACTGGCTGTAGCCACCATAATGTCCCATAGTCTTTAAGCATAATAAAACACTAAGCCTCTGCATTATGCAAGCTGTCTTCCTAGCCTATTCATCAACTGAATAATTGACATGAAACAATTTTGCAAGGTGGCAATGATTTCACATCTAAACACTACTGTTCTATGCCAAAAGAGAACTATGTTTACCAAATTAATTAAAGCATGTTAATGTAAGCAACTATGTTTATCACTACTTGGGGGTTGAATTGTAATGTAATATGTGCAAAATAGGATAGGAACACCCTAGACCAGCAATGCACATTGCTAGTCACTTGAAACACAGTAGAAGAAGAGAGATCTATAAATTCACTTGGGCTGGCTCTCTGTAATCACACTTCCTGGGGTTTCGTCATGTATGGAACACTATTGAGTACCAGAGGTGTTTAAAAAATGGGTATGATTTTGCATTTAGCGTTAACCTACCTGGCTGGGAAATTTCAACACTACTGTAGCTCTAATTGCCCTTTGACTTGGTTGGTATGGCCTGAAAACACCTGTTGAATTTGAGGTGCACTACTGTCCTGGAAGGTAGTCACTATGTATTGGATGTTAGGCTATAAGGTTAGATTAGGTGACTAAACTCTAGTCACATGCTAAAGGTTTGACCTTAAAACGGAACCACCTCAGGGGAGTGTGTATTGAGATACACTACTGATAAGGTGTCCTGGACTAGGTTATAGTCAGGAAAGTGTAAATCTTTTCCCGTAAAGGTGCTCTATCTTGTGTTCTGTGTAAACTGTAATGAAATTGAGAAATTCAAATTGAGACCAAATTGACCCTTGATTACCTGCTGGAGGAGGAGTAAGTCTCTGCTGCTCTCTACATGCATCCAGCGAATGACAGAAGGTGGAGCTCACCATTTCATTGCAAACATAAACCTTTTACTTTTATTCCATAAACTGGTTCTAAGTCTTAGAGAAACTAATGTCAGGGTAGGGAGATTAAGGTCAAGTAGATGTGCTGGCTTAACTGAACATGTGCAAGAACCCAATTGACCTTTGTATTTGTGTGTGTGTGTGTGTGTGTTAGGTATGGGGTGATAACTGGATTCAGTTGATATTTCTTTTCCATACCATATCCATTTTACCTTTCATGTCTGGCATGTATTCAAAAAAACTAAAACAATATGTTGTGTATTTTGTGTATTTTTTTTAATCTTAGACAAAATTTACTAACGTGTTTTTCTTGAATTGTTTTTCCTCCCTGTGTACTGTATACCCTTGACAGGTAATAATTGAGGAAGTGTGAAATAATTGCATTTGTGCTTGAACCATGACAAGTTAAAGGGTGTGAACAAACCCGGCCTGGTTCCAGCTGCTCTTTAAATGGCTGATTTATTCTTACTGTCTGCTTAGCCTGATAAACTCAGCACTCATTCTCTACTGTACTATCTCCCTGGATTGCCTCCTCGCAACCGACTCCTCACATTGTTCTCCGACAAATGAATTAAACATTAATTAAAGAAGGCTTGCAAATAGGAAAAGTTGGGAAGATAAGCCATTATTGTCTGGACTGAATCTGTTATAATTAGATTCACGTAACTCTACCTTCTCTCTGTTACCCAAAATTAATTGTATCAGGCAAACAACAATTCAATTAAAGAAACTCATTGTATTATTTTTCAAAATTGGGGAGAACTATATCACATAGAAATTCCCACAGCAATTTTTTTTTCAAGACACCTCTCTTTTTTTTACAAGACCTAACAAATTAGATCTCACCTGAGCTGTGAATGTTTCTATTTGCATGTGACTCCCATAGGCATAGGCATAGGCATAGGCTATAAATTAATGAGGTTAATAGTCATTTAAGGCTAATAGTCATTTAATTCTGTATGTTCATAAACCTTCATCCTGCCTAAATGCTGTGTGCACACCAAGGCAATCATATGGGGTAGAATCATGTAATAAGATAAAGAGAAGACTGGCTAAAAACCGTCAGAATCAACTGATGTTATCGATTTCGATAATGCCAAATCCTAGAACTATATTTCTCCCAATAAGACTAAAGTATTAATAAATAAATATTTCTTCCAATAAGACAAAATTATAAATAAATATCAAATAAAATGAAAGATTAGATTATAAATGATATTTGAAAACACAAGACTTTGCCGTAAGCCCTGTCCATGGCTCAGGACCCAGCAGATCTTGCTGGATTTAAGATGGCAGGGGCAGAGCCTACCTCCCGGATGTAGGACAGGGACCCAACTGGCAGTAGTGGGGAGGGAGGTGGTGATTCTTTTTAGACTGAGCCTGAAGCAGCAAAAGTCTGACATAAAGATGGGTCTATAAGACAGGTGAGTGCATATGAGAGATAGATAGATAGATAGATAGATAGATACTTTATTGATCCCCAAGGGGAAATTCAAGATATGATTAGACGAGCAATATATGAGTCTTCAGTCTTCTTAGTAGAAGCTTCATTTAGAGCTTCGATTTCTAGCAATGAAGATTGTGTCAGAAGTTAGGCAGCAATGTTTTGCAGAGACTAAGGATGGGTATTATAGAACCATTATTGCATATTTGCCATGAGTATCGGTAACAATAAACTTCCCTACAAATGCATGTATCTCCAATGCTTAGAATGCACCCTGTCTTCACTCCCTTTCTCCCTCCCATTCTGGAATTGTTGTCAATAATAACACTTTATGATTGCCTATATTTAACGTGATTAGCATAGATCAAATAACACTAAAAAACAAATCAAACAAAATTACGGTTTTACAACTAAGTTAAGTGAACCTGCAGCAGTTCCAGTAAGCTGCAGTGCATGTTTACTTTCACTTTTACTGGAGCAAAGGGCTGTCATGTATTTGGCCTGATATTTTGCAAAAATTCCGACATTATCCAACTTCACATGACAAGTGTGAATAGAAGGGGAACCCAAATTCTTTCTGACTGAGAGCCAAAAATCTGGACTGAGGTCAATGGGATAATTTTTCTTTTTATCAGCACATGAAATTGGTCTAACATTTAAATTAAACAGTAACTGAAATTGGCATCTGATATTATATAAATAAAAAATGTAAGCATTTATTATTCTACTTATTCTACTTAAGAATAGACCAACACCAACAATTATCTGAAGAGAAGTCAGTGCCTGAAGGAAGCAGTGTGGAAATTTCTGCACAATAATTGAGGAATCCCCTATAGACTGTAGACAACATAATATATTCCACAATTTTTCCTCATTCTAAAAGTCTACAGCTGTGCAAATCAAACACGGCACAGTTGGAGTCTGAGGCTACTGTATGTAGACATGTGCTCATAATCCTAAACGAATGTAGCCTTACAATGGCTATTGTTTTGTGTGTCTACACACAGGCTCTCAAACTTGCATTTGTACAAATTCCCTATTTTGCCTTCAGCGCGAGAGTGTTCGACGTCAAGACAAAACAGTGTGTGTGTGTGTGTGTGTGTGTATATGTGTGTAGAGGGCTAAATACACATCTTCATTCTTTACTACAGAGTTAGAATATATTGAAAAGAACTGATTTACTGCGCCCTAGCATAATGTGGGCTCATGTCTGTTTGGGGATGATGCAGGACTTAACCATGTGGTTTACCATAGGTAGTACGTATAGATATCAGGGGCCTTAATGTAAAATGTTGGCAGGGTTTGATTGTAGGCTGTATTTCTAAATGGGAAACACTGAAATGTAAAGAGAAAATAACCTTTTGGAGTTCTGCCTTGTGTTTTCAGCCTAATGACTTTCAATGAGTGAACTCTGGGCTCTTCGGCACACACTGAAACTATTTTTATTACTGTCACAGGCCTCAACACATGAACACAAGCATACTACAAACACTGTTGATATACACAGTTTAGTTAAACATATGGATAAAGATCCATCACCAAACAAAGCATCAATGTAACATCAATTTCCTGTTAAACTGCCTCTGATTCAGTAGAGAAACAAATGCAGAGAGCTATTGCAAAACTATTGCCATGAACAGCTGTTGAATTTAAAAATAAATTCTGTGGTTGTGACAATACAGTCATGTCCTCTGTGTTCAGTTATTTTGAATGCAAAAAATGAAGTGCCCAGAGTTACTGATTCAACAACGTGTGAATTTATTGTACAACAGGGACACAAAATATATCAGGATTACATGGAATACAATGATGCATAAAGCAATAATGATTCCTAAGGATGGCAGGACGGACCTGCCATACGGAGTGTAGGAACGGGCAGAAGAGTAGAGTAGAAAGGGGAAGAATCCCGAGTCTAACACATTATTAGACCTAGTACAGTATAGCATCAAAGAGATAACAGAAAACATGCCTATTGGAGTGTAGACACAGTGTAAACATGAGTGGAGGACGCTTCATTGCCACTAGGACATAAGTGTTAGCCTTAGCCTTCTCAGAGAGAAACAGCAGGCGATCTACTGAGTGCTGTCTTTGCTTAGTGTACACGTGTGCAACCAGGACTTTAGTAAAATGCAGTAAAATGTAACAGCTAAAGAGGACAATTGTGCATGCTTTCATTCTGACTTTTCGTCAAAAATTGGAATGTAGCAACATTGGCAAAATGAAAGCAAGCCAAAGGCAAAGTCAAAGCCAAAGCCAAAGTCAAAGCCAAGCCATGTGGGTAAACTAGTGGTACTCCAACCAGTGTGTGTTGGTGTCCACGGTAAACGGACACAGGGAACAGCATGTGAAGGGTAAACATCTACATCAAAACGACTGCCTGTCTGCATATTGATTGAGTCTGATTACCACAAACTAGGCTTTAGGCTTTGGGGGTTGGGTGATGGTTGGGGAGAGTTGTGGTCTGATATGAGCGGGCATCAGAGCAAAAGCCTTGTGACTTATTATTACACTGTAGTAACACCTGAGTTACACATGTTAGGGTAGGTGGGTTCAGAGACTGACTGGGGTCTGTCTTATCTGTGGCAATGGAACTGGTGCTGGCTCCTTGTTATTGTTTCAGACAAAGTGGGCTGTTGCCATGGCAGCTCCGGTATAGCGTGAATAAGATGGTGGGCAGCAGTTCCTTGTTCCTGTTCCTGAAATAGCCGCTAAATTGTTTAAACTGATAAGCAAAGAAACTGGCTCTGTGCCAGGAGGCTGTCCGCAGCGCTGCCAGGGATGATGCAGTAAACGAGCACAAGCAGAGCCTCGACCGCTGTGCTAGAATAAGCTCAGCAACCGGCTGGGCACATCCCCCAATCACACAGCTCAACGCCACTAATGATCTCAGTCACAGTCAGAATGCGTTCTCATTTAGACTGATGTTAAATCCAATAAGAACTTTAAATTGAGAGTAGAGGTGGGGAGGGCTTGAGTGGAGTTGAGTGGAGGGAGAGGGGCTTGTTCTTAGAATAATGCTGTGTTCACACATACACACACTTCCTTAACCCTGCCATCGGCTTTTTTGCCCACAAGGACAACATTTGTTTTCAGCATCAGGTGGCTTATCAGTCCTGCACAACAGGAGCTCTGTAGAATTTTGCTTTGCATTGTTATTGAACTGATTCAAACAATGAGTTAATCTCTTCAAGGGTTAATCTGTAATGTCTCATTCGACAAACATTGTGCATTGATTTTTTCCCATAATCAGTGTGCTTTTTCATGTAAAGCACATAAAATAATTTCTGTCATGAAATGCTTTGTATATACTTTGCCTTGCTACTCATATGAACCCCACCATTATTAGAAATATTGAAATATATTGGAATTAATATTCACAGGAATCAAGCTGATGAACTAATCCTCTTCCATAGTCGCAAGCGGCTTTACAGCACCTTGATGCAAATCAGAGTATATTTCTGGGGGATGTCACTATGAGTTGACTGTAGATGTGATTTGTGCACGCATAAACACTTAACCCCTGTTGGCTTTGTGTTTACTTGCATTACTTTTAAGCAAATTGTACATGCTTTAACATGAATATTAATTCGTTTTCTTTGGTTTTTGAGGTCTGAAATACCGCCTCCTGCAAATACATTTTTGCCAGTTAGGAGAAATTTTGCCAGTAGTAAAGAAGAAAGCAAAAGTATTAATTTACTGAAATCAGAGAAACTTTACTTTTTTATAAACAGAGACACCTTACCTTTTTACTATGTTATAAAAAAAAGAAATTATATTAGAAGAAATTAAATTGGATCAGTCCATCAGTCATATTTTTAATCAGGATTCACGTATAGCTTACAAACCTCAACGGGTTATTTTCCGTTTGGGTTCAGCACCTTCTAGAGACCATGGAAGTCAGACGTTGTGTATAAACTATTTTTTTTTTTAGCAAAGGTGGTTATCAAGATGAACTTTGAATCTGTTACCATCAAGTTGATTTCAATTTCTACTTTCTACATTTAAGTATCTGTAGTAGTGTAGAAGAGTTATCCTTGCTGCATCACAGTAGGCAGCACGGGAGCAGTGGAAGTACTGTACAGCAGCAAAGACTCCTCTAGTTCTGTGAGTTGACACCATGGAGTTTGCTGCGATCTGGCACACAGCTATAAGGGCAATGCACTGATAGTGTGACTGAAAAGTGTGTAACCATTGGAGGGTCTGTGTTAATGAACAGAAGGTGTTGTCTCACACTGCAGGCTATACACACACACACACACACACCTTTGTCAACTCCTACTGAGGCCAGCATTATTATTTTAAGTCAGAAAGTTTGAGAAGCGTGTTTTTTTTCCCCTTGGAAATGTGGGAATGTGAAGAAAATGATTGTCCTTGCCAGACAAATTTACACCTTGGCCAAATATCACAATTTCACACGGCCCTAGTTATTTGCCTCATGGAAATGCCAGGAAGATGGCCAAGTCTGACACTTTCCAGATGGAGGGTACAGTTATGAATAATGACTGAAAAGCAAAGTTGGGTGAGAGGTGGATGCTCTGAAACATTAAATAAGACCCTGATCAGCCTGCATATTCTTATATAACAGAAAGAAAAATGGCTTTCTTAGTTGTGCTCATCACCGCAGTGCTGGTCCTCTCTGTGATAAGCTGCCTGTATAATCAGAGAGAGTGCACACATAAAAACATGCATGAGTGCACACACACAAACACACACACACACACACACACACACACACACACACATAAAAAGTCAGAAACTTGTTTTGTTCATACAGAATCATGTAAAGCATTTGCATAGACTTAAGACAAGCTTAATTTGTTCACATAGGGCTGAAACACAAATTTGAGCAGATCAATGCTGATGTCATGAGAGACAGATCGAAGAATGAAAGACAGACATTACCTCCAGCCTGTCAGGGTAAATGTGTCTGCTCGTCAGGTTAGTCAGGGCATGTGTAAGACAGTACAACAACAGAGGAGTTTGTCTGTGAAATGAAAAAACCTAAACACACGGCAGTACCAGTGGTGAGTCTCCCAGAGACAGAAGTGTCCTATATTTCCTAAATCTGACCTAGAATGCACGTCCACAGCTGCTCACTTCTCCTTCATGCAGCTACTCATTACATGGGATGAAATGGTTATGTGAGTTTGCTATCAACCATCTCTATACCATTGTTTAGCTGTTTTATTATTTAGCTATAATCTGCAAAGTTATGTATTGATGCAAAGCTGTGAATTTTGGACTTGATTCTTCTTGGATTGAGTCAGGCTAAAGTTGTGATTTATGACCCAGTGACACATGGTATGGTGTATTATGTAACGTTTGCAGCTAATTACCAGTGGCAACTGAGAAATGTTAACTGAGAAGTGATTCATACCCTAGCACACCCCACTCAGATGTCTGTGTTTGCACTTTGAGTTTGTAATTCATGTAAGATAAAAAAAAAAAGCACTTTTCTGGATGCAGAGCTGGCTCTGGCCTTTTGATGCCCCAGACAAGATTTAAAGGAGAAATCCGGTGTGGTTTGGACCTGGGCTGTACTGGAAGATGTTACCGAGTACAAACATGTATCAAATTCCCACCTCCGTTCACCCCCAGCATTCCGCATTAAACCGTTTTTAGCCGAAGCTTTCATTAGCCTTACACTGCTAACTATAGGGGCATCACTGCCTATGCAGCTAAATCGCTATTTATACACCATTAAAAAGGTTCAAAGTAACTTCACACTTCATTGGTAGACTTCTATGGGCCCTGACATTTAAAACGAAACAATGAAAACTTTGAAAGCACACCGGTACTTTATTAAAAAGACAGTTTATACAGACTGTACCTGTACGGTTTAATGCGGAATGCTGGGGGTCAACGGAGGTGGGAATTTGATACATGTTTGTACTCGGTAACATCTTCCAGTACAGCCCAGGTCCAAACCACACCGGATTTCTCCTTTAAGGTTTGCCCCCTTACGGCAAAAATAACATTGATAAGGACATTTAAGGGGGGCAAAGTCATTAGGTGACAAAGCAAAGTAAATCTGTGTGTCATCAGCATAACTATGATAAGAGATTGAGTTGTCAATGATAAGTTGTCCAAGTAGGAACATATAAAGGTTAAAAAGCAATGGTCCAAGGATTGACCCCTGGGGGACAGGTCAAGGACATAGGCGTTGAAGTACAGTTGCAGCTTTTTTAACCCCTTGATAACTATACCAGAAAAGTCAACCTATTTCCTATTACCACTATTCATCAGTATTAGAACGTATGTCATTTTCAACTTTTATAAAACCTGACTGAAAGTTATCAAAACAACTATTAGATGTCAAGAAAGCATTTTGCAAAGATGAATTTATAATCTGGAGAAGATCAGGTGCCACAAGGTGTAGAACAGTTTTGAAAAAGCTGGTTGAGAGGATGTCCAATTGGAATGTGGAGGAGCTAGGATTTCGTAGGCTACTGTTTTCTCAAGTGTTCCATAGTCAATAAAGCTAAATGTTGACATTAAGTTAAGTTCCCCTCTCTTTATCATTTCAGATTCTCCGTTCTACAGTCAAAGCAGGGAACACCAACAACAAACATCAAAGAAAATACAAAAATGATCAGATAAAGCCAAGTCCTTAACTGTTGTAAAGACAATAAGACCTTTTGTGATAACTAGGTTATAAGACCATGAGAGTGTGTTGGAACCTGTGTGTGTTGGGTTAGGTTAAAAGTGTCAATTAGTATTATCCATATGGAAGATGAAATCTCCAGATATAATAAGACAGTCAAAAAAATATTTGTTAGCAATTCACCAAAATCTTTAGCTGAATGTTTGGGAGGTCTGTAAATAGTCAATAATAAAATACAGGGAAAACCTTTGCCAAGTGTATACGTACTAAAAAGATTCACAAAGATAACTGTTTGCACTGAAAAGATGTTTTTGCAACCTCCCCCCCTCGTTGCTCTTATCACCCCCATGAAATTGAAAAGTTATCAGGCCTCACCATCTGAAGCTTGAAAGTTGTGTGTCCAGCTATGCATTTGGAACCTCCTTTGCTAGAAATGACATTTACATATGCTTCTATAACAGCATTATAACATACACTGAAATATAAACAATTAAATTTAACATGTGACAAAAATTTTAATGACATTTGTTTTTTATTTACAGTAAATGTGTGTATTGAAGTGTATTTATGTGTGGGTGGAAGTTGAGAACTGGGTACCAGGTAGAACCGAGAATTGAGAGATTCAGTTCTGATAAAGTTTTATCCACTGTAATAATGCAGGCTACATTATAGGTTCATATGTTGACATTAAAAATGTGTACTAACATTCTCCACTAACTGACAAAGAATTTGATTCATAATGGTAATGGAGAATAACCAATACGAGTTAGGCAACAAAAACACAATATTAGTCATAAAAACAGAGATCCGAATTTCTTTCAATGCTCCATGAAGCACAAAATGTTAAGTCAGTGAGATTGTCTCAGATGCACAACCTGTGTTAATTGCTTTGACACCCAATATTTGTTTAATCAGCATTGCAACTGGGAGCCTGTGGTGTTTACACAACCAGAAACATGCTCACTTTAAAAGTATAAAATTGACTTTGATCTCCTGGAAATGTTTCAAAGGGAGCTTTGCATTTTTAATACCTCAAAATATGATGGGAGATGGATCCTTTTGCAGCATGATGACTCCATGTACATAGATTGTGCGACTAGACATTCTGTGTACATTTGTACTAGGGGTGGGCGATATAGTCTAAAATGTATATTGCGATATATTTTGAACCATAGACGGTAGATGATATATATCATGGAATACTTTGGTATGTAACTTACAACATAACAGTTTCTTAATGGTTACCATAGCATAAAGTCAATATGTACAACAGTTATTTAGTCATCGTTCGGAGGTGTTTATATTGGACTCTCAAATTCACACAGAAGTAAACTGGTAAGCTGCATTTGTGACAGGCAGTAGCTCTTCAATTTATAGGCTCTTACACAGTTTTGTTGTAAGAATGAAAAGGTGCTATCAATAAGGTGAAGCTACAGGTCAACATTTTTTCACATGGTTGTGGAGACGCAATGAGCCTATCACTGTATGCCGATACGACCCAAAATCTCTATCATTGGCCAAATGCATATTGCATACGGTATATATCGTCTATATTGCCCACCCCTAATTTGTACTTTGTTTACATGGGTTGTTTACATCTCCTATTAAATCTGGATTGGAATCGGAATAACTGTCTTTTCTATATCGTCTTACATACAGAGAGAAAGAAACGGTTTCACTAGGCTGAACTTGGCATACTGAAATAGGAAAAATATATCACAATACCCAAAAAGGTTTGTATGTGCTATGGAAGATTCAGTATGCTCTACAGTAATGTTTGGCAGTTAAAGCTTCAGGCAATGCAGACAGTTGGATGTGTAAGCCTTGGAGGCCAGAGGGACTCTCCCACGCACCGTGGTGATCTTCTTTCGGGGGTCAACCTCTGCCAGGTGTGTCCCAGCTCTTCTAGAAGGTTCTGATGCTCTTAATCCCGCATTTAGACTGATTGTCTGTGAGATGAGTAAACAAGGGTGGGTGAGCTTTGAGCAGGATGACATCATTCCTGTGTTGGATAAAAAAAGAAAAAAAATGAATGTTGATTAATATAAATCTGGCTTATCTGTATTATTTGGTTGATTTATTTTTCATGCATGTAAGATGCGAAGGATGCAGCTACCACACAAAAAATATCTATCTATGAACATAATCTTCAATAAAAGTTGCACAGTAAAACTCCAGACGCCTGTGTTTGCTATGTCCTAGATAGTGCTGGGATTGTGGAGGGGCAGAACCAGCTCTTCCTGTGTCACTCTATACCGTTGCAACAAAATCAGCTCCATCATGTACAAGACATTCTTGTTCTTTTCTCCGGGAGACTCCAGACGGGAATTTCTGTGTCGGGAATTCAGACACAGACACACACATTCATGCACACACACATATATATATGAACACAGATTAGGAAGTTGGGAAGTTGTGTGTGCACTAATCCCCCTCCCTCTCAGCACCACTCCATTCTGCTTCAGCATTACATCACAGTCTGGTTGACCCACTTTGTCTGCCAGCCTCTGCACCAGCGCTCCTCTCAGATGGGTTCAGCCCAGGTCAGCGGGCTCTGCTGACGCCCACGGTGCCCAGACAACTCTCTCCATCTTTCTCTCTCTCTCTCTCTCTCTCTCTTTCTGTATCCTAGTCTGCTTCTGTGGTGTTAACCCTCTCTGTTTCTCTCTCACTTTCTAGTGTACTGAATGCACACACACACATACACACACACACAAACACACACACACATTGTAATCGCTAACTGTGTAAGATTTTATGTAGAATGTGGGTGTTTTTTTTTTTTTTTTAATCTCTGTGCAAGTATGGGGTTAGCTGAGTGGTTTACATCTCTATAGATAACCATAGATGCACACTGTATACTTGTGCTTCCAGGTGTACAGTGCATATTGCTGAGAACAGGGTACAGGGTATGTTGGAATAGATTTATAGGTGATTGAATTCAATCTACATAAGCATCAAGAATAATAGGATCAACCTGGACAAACCACCGCCACCAAGCATTAATGAGTAATGTAGTTGTCTGACACACACTCATGAATACTCAAAAATGTCCACTATGCACCAAGTTATGTCACTATTATTGCTCTCAGCCATGCAACATAATGAATTTATTGTCTCCAATGAATAATCTATTCACAATATCCATCCTCTTTGGTGTTTGGATGTAACATTCAATACTTATACCATACTGCCCCCACCAAAGGTGATGGGTGCCTTGGCATCTGGCTCTGGCAAGGCTGTGGAGAATGTGTGCAGGGAGACACGTAGCATATTAATTTGTAATCTACTTGACACAATTTTTGTCTAACGCCCCATTATTTAATGATACAGGCGGAGTGCAGTAATAAACTCATCTGGAGTCAGCCTGTAACCGATACCCAGTGTACCCTACTGAATATGAATGCAAGGCGCATATGAGAAAACACATTATTTAATACAGAAGTCCCAGTGTACCTCCAGTTCTTTAGTTAGCAGCAAGATGGCCAGCTGGGTGCTGTTACAAACTGTCCCTTGATGAGGCTGTGGAGCGCAATGTGATTTGCTTTCATGAAATTATTTGCTTGCTTAACCCCTTTTTTGTGTGCTAACCTCTGCAGAGTAGGCGGACAGATGCTAAGGTCTCCCATGCTTCCTTATGAAAGTCAGGTAATTTGTGGTCTGCTTGGCTGCCTGATTTATTAAGTCCTATTTTGATTTTCCATTGACCTTGGTGTAAGTGGTCTAAATCAATGTGCTTATACTTTACTTTTGGAGGTCACACAGTAAACGTGTGTTGAGCGTGTGTATATGTGTGTCTGTGTGTGTTTGTGTGTTCAATCAGTGCAGCTGAGCACATTAGACAAGCCGTATGTTAGAGTTGCATGTAAGGCCATCCAATAATTTACGCTGGCATTGCAGCCTAGATCAAAACAAGTTTACCTTGCTAAGAACCATATCATGTCATGCTCAGACAAGACTATGCCTTCAGAATGAACACTTAAAAAGCCTTGCCTAGTATGCAGGATTAGATCAGACTACTCACACTACCAAAAGCCAAAGCATGCCTACTGCAACAGTTTATTTCAAACCATCTAAGGTCTAACTGGTGTGTGGCTTTCTAAATCATGTCGATTTCAATAAATGCAGCTGGACTTTAGTGAAGGTGTAGACTTATCTAAAAGATACTTTCAAAGAAGTGTACAGTAGGGCACCAGAATTTGACTGAGTGTTATAATGCAGGGTGTGCATAGTTATATCTGTGGATATTAAACTTTTTTTTTTTTAATCATTAGCAAAAACCTCCACAATTCTGTATTTTGCTGCCATGGGTCAGTGAGTGCAATAAAGATAATTTAATGATTAGGAGATGTCCACAATATAACAGGGTGAAACTGTGAGGAGAAGCAAATAACATACACAGTACATGAGGAAATGAGGAAAAGCAAACAACATGTCTGCCGCATTCTGTATAGTTGTGGTTTATGTGGTTGAGCGGCTTTCCACCACCCCTACTGTTCATGCACAAAATATTCTAACTATTTCACCACCAGAATTCTGACCAGTAATAATAGCCAGCCAAATAGCTTTACAATAAAGTTCCTTGTTAATTGATTTAATAAAAGCCAATTCTGAGATTCAGCTGGGAATCTGACACACGATTAGGCTATACAAAAGAATAACAACTGGGTGTGACCAAGTCATCAGCAGTGATTATTTCAGGTGAAGAGCAATTATTCTTGGTGAAAAATTAGACGGGATAACTGACATGCCACTCAACGTCATGCTAATTTACAGCCAATAGGACTTTGATATTACCACCAGGGTGGCCTTGGGGAAATAAAAATGACACAAAACATTTCTGACTGCAGCTGCGCCCTCTCACTACTATTTTGAGCAGTGAATACTTGTCTGTCCCACCATTATTAAACCATCAAAGAGCACGGAAGGGTTAATGGAGTTGTGATGTTCAGTGATATTAGCAATATGCCTTTACGGATACAGGAATTGTGGGACAGAAACAGGGACACAGGGTGGGAATGGTGAGAAACAAATGGAATTGAAATCTGTGCACGTTAGGTACAGGAGAGAAATAAACATGCCGGAGTTCTAAGCTAATAGTGGAACCGTCTGCTAGTGATTATTACAGAGTCACACATTAAAGTTCAACTAAAAAACATGTACATTTAAACTTAATGTATACACTTAAACTTTAAAAATGTGAATTAATGTGATAAGTCTGTTATTAGTAGCACATATTCTGTAATAGAGAACACTGTACCGATGTATCTATGATTAGGTGTCCTAACACAACATTCAGTGGGGACTTCTCCAGCTCATTATGCTTAACCAGGTTGCTCATCTGATATGCTTTGTGGTGCTGCAAGCCAAATTAAGTCATTAACCATAAAATTGTTTACGATGAGAAGCTGGCAGTATTCATCATTAGAGACAACACATGCTCATCAACAGAGATGTGGTGTCCAAGCAAATGGCATAATGAATGTTTACCTGTGAGTACAAAACATGCCGTTATTTAGAAAGCATGGTTTCTAAAAACTTGCAGAGGTTAGCACTTTGGTGACAAGAAGATCCATAATGCCAATAAATGGTAGCAGAAGTTCTTTTTTTTTATCATGACACATTTTCTTCAGTAATCCTGATTGTTTTATGCAGCTACTCATAAAAACTCATGCATGCACTTTCTCTCTGGGCTCAAAACTAATGTAACCCAATTCCATACAATGTCTTTTGGTTTGGTGGCAGAAACACTTCTCTGGCAGTTTGTCTCAGTCAGTGAGGAATAATCTGGTGACAGTCTGGAGTTTAGATAGCAAGAACTGAAGCATTTTCTGACAAGAGAAATTAGCATGCAAGTGACAGTTAAAAGCCAAAACCATTGGTGCTTGACATGAGGAGTAAATACGGACTTAATTCAAAGGACTTAATTCTAATGCACAGATATTTTGTGGCTTATGTGTAGGGGTGAGGGGTCATTCTAAAAATGACAGGCTTGCCTAGTATCTATCTCAAGCTGGTTATCCCCTTGCAATTGGAGGTCAATCACTCACTCCCCCACATATTCTGCCTGATTCCCAGTGTACATTTGAAATTGATTAAATGCATAACCACCAACCTTGTTCATTCCTAATACATGGGAATTTGTTTGCAAAGTAACGATAAGATCCATGTTGATCCATTTTGAGTTGTGCTGACCGACAATGTAATACACACAATTTCAGTTTCTTTTAGTTTCAATTTAGTTTAACATCAGGCCACCATTATGATGTTGCATTTACCCCATACTTAGCATTTAACCATCAAAGTAACTACTACATTCATATATTAATCTAAAATCGTCTGAACATGTTGCATGGTCAGATCATATCAAAACTATCTGAAAGTGCAACAGATATATTCTTTATGCTAACTGAGGATTTAACTGTAGCTGTAATGAATTTAAAGGAAAATTCATTAGTTGTGAAATATCATAACCTTAGAGGCTACTCTAAGGTTATGATGAACATGCCGGACATGTCCAGACTTTGATGTCCATGACATTTCATCAGCTATTTTCACAGTCAGAATAAGGCTCATTATCAAGCTAGGTATGGGTATGGGTAAGGCTAAGCATGGGTGGGACCTTCACGATACAACGTCCCTGGTTTGTTGATGCCACACCATCAAAAAAGCTGGCATATCAGAATAGGCTACTTACCCATTTTGTCGTGTTAAACCTGGGATACATCCTTATTGTGCCCAGCACCACACTTCTATAGAAAATAGGCAAACAATAATGCAATGGAATAATGTAATTGATGACAGAAATGTGCAGGTGGGTAGGAATACCTGAATTACAGTTGCATTTGGAATATAATTTAGGTTTGCCAATTGTACCTTTTCTTTTTACTGCTCCCTAGTTAGGGCTGGTGAACTGTGAATCATCTTATTGGGAAGGACTTCCTCTGCTGTTGCATCCAGCTGTGATGTGTGAACACTGACCATCCCTGCAGTATTGTTAAGTTGCCATACACCAGATACCTTAGTTGCTGCTATTTAGTGTTGCCACAGACATCTTAACACCATGCTGTAAAACTCTCTCTCTCTGCTTTGCAAATATACTTTAATGCACATTTGACACATAAGATCTGTGAAGTCTGAATCCCTTATACTGGTATACTTTTAGACTGTATACTGCAGTAATACTGTAGAAATCAATGCAAGATTTTTTCATATGGATAAGTCATAGAAGCCCTGCAACCAACCCCTCTTACAATGGCACTCACCCAACTTGACATTAACATGTTTTGCTGCTACTATGCTGTCCAGGCAGAACTTTTGGTATGATATAATGACAATATTGAAATTATAATGATGCTCAGCCAAAACATTGTTTTTGTTCCTTGCCCCTGTTGCTCTTCCAAGCTCCTTTTAATGTGTGTACAGTCTCTCGAGACATTTCCACTGTAAACATCGCTGTAGCCCATAAATATAATTGGACCGAATATTTACTAAACACAAATTAGAGCAGATATAACCTGTTTAGGGGTTTAAACCACCAAATAGGAGTCGAATTAAAAGTCTCAAGTCTTCATCAGGGCGGTCATAGAAATAGAACGCCACCTGGTGGGCGTAAGGCCCTTCTGCGACATTTGTTTTAGATTTTTTTCAAATAAAAGATATAGCCATAACCTGCATAACTGTTAACTCTTTCGAACACGAAACTCAGAGCGGAATGTAGGCTACACTGTCTTGGTCACAGAATTAGGCTAAGGATAGTAATTTTGAGTTGAAATGGGAATTATCCGCACTGTAGGTTATTTTTTATTTAGACAACAGAAGAAAACGCGACTATAGTCACATCACAGTATACTGTGTGTTAATATATTAGGCTGTAACTCTAAAGAACGGCTATTTGTCAGGTGCGCTGTGTTTGAGAACAAATTAAATTAAAACAGTAAATGTATGTCTGTTATTTAGTGGATAAACCATCCATTCAAAGAAGCATCTAGCCAATGTTTGTTGGATAAATGTGGACCTATAGGTAGGCTACACAAAATATTGAAATTGGGTGTTGATATGTCATCTTTATCTTCATCTTTTAAAACAGCTTAAATTGATTCATTATTTTAAAATAGTCTGTATGTGGCATACTTTCCCCCTCTATAGGAAAAGGTTTGTCCATGAACTATTGTAGTTTATCAGAGATATGGTCTCAGGAAGCACTGTCCTATATGTCTGGATTAACACCTGCGTAATTAAAATACCGTGCCCTACTTCTTCACGGTCGTAACAACGTACCTGAGCGCGCCGCCAACGGCCGATCCCCCCCTCCCGAGTTCCTATTGCACTCGTTGCAGTAGGAGGGCTCATGAGCAGTATGACGTTGCCCTGCAAGTCAGTTCGACTGCTTTGCTGTTTTGCAGTCTACTCTCGGGGAAGCTAGAAAAATTACAAATCGCTGACAATGTTCATTATCGGGAAATAGGTGATAAAGCCATGTGCGTTGTCACTGTCGACTGAAATGTAAAAAGCATTGTGTTGGTAAGGATTGCGAGTGATATAGGCAGCTGCGAGTACTTCTGCGCTCAGCTGTCAGACTGAAACTACTGGATGCACGTCAAGAGTAAATAACAGTCGCAACCTTGTGGATAGTGTTGAAGAAATACTTACTGGCTTGTTTTGTGTATTTCTACATCTCTTTTGGATTACTGCTATAGCCAACAACACAGTTACCAAACGAAACTGGATGTCGTTGTAAAGGTAAGGACTTAAGACCATTCGTTTAAGGATCCGGGTCTACTTTTAGAATGTTCGCTAAATATTAGTAACTGCGACATCAGTTTACTTTGTAAAACAGAGTTTCAAGCCGATTTCTAAGTTGTAATGTCATCCGTCGTGCAATTCGTCTTGTACTATATCTTACTGTAAACATTCGTTTAATCAAAGCCAAGAAGGTATTTAAAATCTGAACCAGTCACTAAAACCAACAGCATTTCTAATATCAGGGTTTTCTGTAATGATGGCAACGACAGTGGTTGCAATTTTAACAGGCTGCCAGTGGTCATCATAATAACACCAATAATTTCTCAGGGACATAAATAGCCCACGTTCTTCCCTTTACCAGTGAAAAAATAGTTGTCTGTGAAATATGTGGCCTTGTCAAATAACACCCATGTGCAATGTTTATTTACTTGTTTAAAAAACACGGCCGAGGACAAGTTAATGATTATTTCAAATGCGCTTAAACAAAATTATGTTTTCTTGTCAAAACAATGGCGCGCTATTACTCTACATATTGAGTTTCGTATGTTTCTCCCATGGAGTTGTCATGCCAGGCGTCCATGCTGTCTTTATTCACGAATGTGTAACGATAGCCTACCTGTGTAACGCACTGATTAACTTTGTCCCATATTAATGAAATGGAAATCAAGTGTCAGACACATGAAAATTGCTGTGGGATTTAAAAGGACGAAAATGAGCGTGTCATACTTGCTTTACCTTGGATGAAGACTTGTAATCAATATTTGTAAACTAAGACAATATAAAGAGAATGTTTGCAAAACCTAATGTAGCAGAATAACTAGGCTGACTTGAAAGGATGCAAAAAGTTGTGCTGACATGCCAACCGGAGTTTAATAAAATATGGCGGTCTTTACGGACATTTCTGCACTTAAAGGCAGTGTTTTCTTGTAAACGACTACTCCCTAAAATTATTTCAAAAGTTTGGGGGTACGATGCTTTACTGAACAACTCTTGCTATTCTGAATTTCAAGTGATGTCGCAGTAATGTTGTGGCTGCAAAGCTAATAAATGTTAGAGTGACAAAGGAGCCGGACCAATCCGCGCCTGACATGATGAAGTTCCAGCGACAGTGTGTCTCCTCCTGTCCAATGGTCGCTTGCCTGAGGTCGAGAGCTCAAAGAACGGTACAGGATACGTCATGTATTTAAAGCCGTACTGTCATTTTGACTTTGGGATTTATGTAATGTCATAAAAAATGTATCCGCTGAAGCAACTCCAAACTGTACAGAGAAATTGAAAAATGCGAGTTAAGTCAAATGTTCTGTCAAAAGCACCGAATACATTTTTCGTCCCTTGGCACTTACATAGTCTTGAATGTACTTAATTTCCAGTGACTTTGTGGAAAGCCTGCGCCGTGTGGTGACCTTAACTATCCAAGTTCTTGTAGTCAAGTTTTTGGGTTACTCAGCGCAAAGACAGACTCAGGCTACAGTAGAGGGGATGGCTTGTGGCACCCGGATCATCATGTCAGTCGGATCAGGTCTCAGCCCAGCCCCTCCCTTTCTCGCAGTCGTGCTTTCTCGTGTCTCTTCGTGTTTATTATTAACATACACACATAGAGGCCGTAAACAAGACCTCCAAGACCAGTGCCGTCAGCCACACACACACAAATGATTTTTGTGAATATTGTGGGTAAATGTAATATAAAAATAAAATATGTGTCTTTACTCACTCAACTGTTCCTGTATACTGTACCTTCTATATTTTGCAACTGTAGTATATTACTCCATTTTAATAACTGAGAGCTGCATTTTGCATAACCTTACATCAGCCTGTATGTACCCTTTTTGCCAGGACACCTACAAAAATAAATCCCAGAATGACTGTGTTGTTTTCAGCCTAGAATGTTTACCCTGTTTTCTCCCAACTTCCCTGTTGTCCCCAGAGGCCCGCTGGGTGCATCAATGATCCAGTCATGGAGACCAAAAGATACCAAAGTTTCTTCGAAGGAAGCAACACAGAGAACAGATGGGCTCAGGTGCCCAGTGCTATGGAGCTTTGCTGCAGTGCAGAGGAGGGCTGTCTGAGCAGCAGTGACGTCCTCATGGACATTGTGAACGTCAACTGCTCTGCTTCCTCCAACGCTGCCACTGCCACAGCTACAGCCACAGCCACAGCTGCCGCCTGCAAAGAGAAGAGCATAAAGCAGGAGCGTCAGCCCATGCTCCGTGTCACACAGAATCAGAACCAGAACCAGAACTTTCCTTTCCCCACTTTTGGCAATAGCAGCGGCTCCCTCCATGGCCGCAAGTCAGAAACCGACTCCAAGGAACTCTCCAAGACTGTGGCTGAGTCTATGGGCCTTTACATGAACGCAGCCAGGGAGGCTGATTTCGGGTTCAGTGCACAGCAGGGCACTCAGTGCAGCCCTGGTAAACTGTACCCTTCCTGTGGGCGAGGGATGCTGGAGGAGGGCCGGGGACGCTCCTCAGGGAGTCCAAAAATGAAGGGTCCTCCTCTTCCTCCTCCTGGGCCATTTGCGCCGGGGTCTCAGATCCCCAGCGCTAGCCAGAGCCAGGCTGAGTGCAGCTCAGTAGCCTCCTCGGCCCTGGCCAACGCTCTCTCCTCCAGCTCCCCAGCCCAGTCCTCTATTTCCAGCCCCACGGGAAACAACATGGTGACCTCCACCACCAGCCCAACATACTTCGGCCCTGCCTCTTCATCCATTGGGAGCCCTGTTAACCCTGCTACTGCTTCTGCTGCAAGCGGCTTGCCCAGCCTGGGGCCCCAGCTCCACCGCCATAGCTCCACAACCTGCAGCCCCATTGAGCCGAATGCAGTGGGCTCACCGCTTGGAAGCCCTCTGAATGTGATGCGCTCACCCCTGTCAAGTCCTCAGAGCATGGGCAGTGTGCGCTCACCACCCTCCTGCAGTGCCAACATGAGATCGTCCGTCTCCAGCCCGACGGGAAGCTCCTGCACAGTGCGGCCGTCCATGTCCAGCCCACAGTCGGGGGTCGCCATGGCAGTGGCCAGTCCCAGAAATGCCCCCTCGACTGGTTTCCCCGTGTCTAGCCCGCCCAGTGGCCTGGGTCTGGTTCAGAGCGACACACACAGCCCAGAGAGACAAGAGAGTGGTGACTTCAAAGTGTTTGAATTCCCAAAAGTAGAGAACATTGATGGAGAGATGTATAGCGTGGGCCTGGACCAGATGGGAATGGTGAAGTACATTAAGAATGAACCAGATCCAGACTTCAGAAGCATGTGTCTTGCTAGCAGCGGGACCAAGAGTGGCAACGTTGTGACGCCTCCGTTTGTGACCCACATCAAAACTGAGCCCAATAAGGAAGACATCTGTTTGAACCCGCATTACGGTGAGCCCCATCAGCATTCGTTGGGCCTTTTCCCTGCTTCTGAGACCACCTACTTGTCCTTGAGGGACAACATTGATGAGTACAGTCTCTCCGGCATCTTGGGACCACCCATTTCCTCTCTGAACGGTAACTATGAGCCAGGTGTGTTCCCCAGCAACAGCCTACCCAAGGCTATAAAGCAGGAAGCCAATGATAGCAGCTACTACCCTGAGAGCAGCAATGGGCCAACGTCAGCCATTGTTGGCGTCAACTCTGGAGGACACTCGTTTCACTACCAGATAGGAGCACAAGGTGCAATGTCGTTTGCACGGCATGACATGAGGGACCAGACGAATCCGTTAATGAATCTGATCTCCCCGGTCACAGCGCTGATGGAATCATGGAAATCACGGCCGGGAATGCCACAGGGGGGGCTGTCCTCTAGAGGAGAGGGTTATCCAGGGCAGAGCTGCATCACTGACATGTCCAGGTAAGAGTTGATGTGTGTGAAATAGATTTCTATCTTAACATTGGTTTTAGACATCTGTGCGCTCGCTGGAGGACATTCTTAACACAGGGTGGTATGTTGAAGCCAAAGGTGACCTGCTGTGTTTAAGTTTGAAAACAACCTGGAAGCCGGTGGTGATTTAAAGCTGTGCAGGCATTTAAATGCTTCTTTGTGATAATGGACAAATAACAACAGCAGTGCTTGTGGGAGTTGTGTAACACGCAGGTGGGGTTGTCTTTGGCACAGACAGCAGTAACTGTACTCAAGGGTAGGGTCCAGGCCATTGTTTATGTACAGTTTATTAGACTGACACACCCCTTTCCTCATTTGTAGCAGTGAGGTGAAGTTGACATGTTATCAGAAATGTTATGCTGCACTTATGTGCAACAACATCTGGTATGTTCTTATCATGAGTGCCTCACAATGCAGATATCTTGTCTATGAGGCAACAGTCATTCTAAGGCAACAAATCAAGATACCTGACATGTATGTGGTAACGTAACAATATAAACAATTAGATACTTCACCATGTGGGTGGAAACATGAAAAAAAAACATTAGCCAAAAACAGAAATTGCATTATGTTTGTTGCAGACGAAAAAAACTTCGGTATTGACAAACTGTGACACAGTTGTTTTCTAGCCAGTCCAGTGAAATGGCCTACTTTCATGAGAGGCAACAAAATTAATTAAAATCTAGAGAGGAACAGGGCTATAAAGCAATTCATAACTGATCTGTTTCAGAGAAATGATGGGAACCTCTTACATAACATAGCCCCGGAACAAGGTTTTTTTTTTTTTTTTCACAATTTCTCCAACGATAAGACAGTAAATGTTGTAGGTTGTTGGGATTACCTCTGGAATCAGGTTATTTGCTGCCTGTTTGCTTTGTTGTGAATCATGTGTGCCAACACTTGCCTTAAAAAGACCACTAGTCATTAATTTAACATTAAATGCACAGACTGCAAAATTCCTGGTTGCATTACTTCATCCTTCAGTGCAGGAAGTTTTAAATAAAGCCCTAAAGTATTTGACCTTTTGATGAATGAGATCTGATAATACTCAGAAGATTGCTTAAGGCAAGAAAGTTACGTATGATTATAAATGCTTTCAGATTGGGCTATAGCTAATATTCTGTATACAAATATGTTGTATACTAATATACATTCTGTATACTATGAAAAGACTATACAGTTAAATGGAGTTCTCTAGAAAATAATAAAAAATAATTTAATCTTTAACAATTACATGCTGTTTCAGGAAAGCAGAAAAGTTATCAAATGGTATAAATACTTACGTTAAAAATTCAAACAATTCCAAAGAGTGGATTAAAATATTCTTTTTACCTGGCAGACCTAAATTTGTGTATGGGCTCAATCACTCCTGTTACAACTGTGCTGTAGGCCCTGTCTTTTTTCTAATGTCACCCTTTTTTCATTTATTCCTTTATTTGTTTCTCTCTCTGCTCTTAGCTATCATCCTCGCTACCTACAAATGCTGCCTTGCCATCAAACTTAATCAATTTTAGTTGTGTTTTTGCCCAACCATAAAATAATTAGCCCATGGGTGTTGCATGCAGTAAATTCAATTGTTTTCCTTTAATGCTTGCATGACTTCACCAAGGTTTTAAATCAATAACCGGTGTAGTGGAAATGTGACTGAGTGTGTGTGTGTGTGTGTGTATGTGTGTATGCCTTTCAAAGGAGGCGGGAGTTTGGTCATGTGCGTGTAGAGAGGAGAGAGAGAGAGCGACTGAGAGAAAAAGGAGGGATAACGAGACATACAGTGGGAATGATATGGCACTTACCTTGAAGGCGACCCATATGTCGGGTGAAGGGGTGATGTTGACGGGATGAGTGCCACGGCACTGCTAATGAGATCCAGCTTAGCTCCGTGTCACACTGAATGACGGTCAGAGTGAGGGTGGCCCAATGCCATGCACGAGCCATACAGCTTACATCTCAACACTTTACCCCCTATCTCTCTCTATCCCTCCTTCTCTCTCACTATCACCCTTTCTCTCTCCCTCTCTCTGTTGACCCCGCCCCCCCCCTCTCTCTCTCTCTCTCTCTCTATATATATATATATATATATATATATAGAGAGAGAGAGAGAGAGAGAGAGATCCAATAGGGAGATTTTCTTAATTTCTGTTAAATTAAACAAGCATGATTATGCACTCCAGGTGGGCTATTATTAAAATATGTGCAATGAATCAATTTGGATGAAGCCTAGTTAGACTAGTGGACCAATTCAGATTTATGTGTTCACACGTATGGAATGGGCACGTAAACAGTATAATGAGATTGCCACAAAAGGATAAAAAACAAGAATGATTACAAAATGACCTACTTTTGTGTGTTAGATTGCATTTTTCTATTATGTTTTGCTTATTTTAAATCTTGTTTTGTGTAAGTGCATGGCAGTCTATTTTTGTCAGCTGAGTACGGTGTTACCTCTTGAACGGACTGAAAGGACATCACCTTTATTCCAACATTCATAGTGGCACAAGGCAGTTGCACAGCTGCCATAAGCTGGGATGTGTCTAGTATGTTATAATATAGAGAGTGTGTAAGATGGTTAGTATATTATAGTGTATAGTGTGTGTTAGATTGATTTTTTTTGAAGTGCATACACAGCAAATGTACATGGACAGCAGAGCTGATTATGCCTTTATTAGCATTAATAATGGACATACTCTCGACTGAAATATTACTTTATTTACTTTGCCAGGAAGGAAAATAACACAAGATACCGTTTTGGGAAGTTAGGATGTGATTTTGTTTGTCGTGAGTTCTCCCCCTTCTATTGGTTAGGAGAAGAGAGGAGCTCCCAGCACTGGCCCTTTTCCAACTTCCAATGTTCCTTGGAAAGATGAAAGGCCATATTCCTGTGAGAGAACTAATAAGAACATAATTGTATGTTCTTTTGCAGAATTAATGAACAGCATTGATTTGATTAATTCAGATGTGGTAGGGTACTAATATCAAATTAAATCCCACTCAATTGCTGTGCGCTGTTGCATTGTGGGTAGCGGGGCCACTGCCATGTGCCATACTTGCCTGTGCTTGTAGATATGGAAAGGATGGAACACAAAGAAGAGAATGAGAGAGAGAGAAAGATTGATGTCAGGATATATTACCTTTGACTCAATGCTTTCATTTTTTCCTTTTTTATGAACCAGCAAAATCTGAAGAAGTAAGCATTAGTTGTTTTTTATAGAAAGCATTGAAGCTCTAATAAATGTAAAGGAATGAAACTATGAGTAATCTTCTTTAGAATAATTCAGTCATTTGCTGAAAAGGAGGGCAGACTCCAGGTACTGCAGAATCAAACACTTGAGGAATGGCTGAGTTTTTTAAGATGCCATAGGGAACAAGGTGTCAATCCCCCCCCCTTCTCCATCTCTCCTTGATCCCAAGGAAGGTTCTTTATGATAGCAATACATGTTCTCATTTAAACCTCTACCTAAAACAGGTTTTTACATCCTCAGCTGAAATCAATGCATTTGCCAGAACCCCAGTCAGTGCACATCAAACAATACTTACTTACTAAAAAGTCTAAGAATCAGATATAGAAGAAATGCTCTGTGGCAGAATTGGACTACTTACCTTTTTATATATATATCCTGCATGTCAGAGTAATGTAATGTGGACAGAGAAAGAGGGAGCAAAAGAGAGAAAAAAGAGAATAATGATGCTCAGTATGTTAAATGGTACATGGAAATAGCAAATATGGATGTGGATGTGGATATGCGTATTTACAGCTCCAAATGAAAAAATCCTTTTCTTACTATGTCTGTTACGTTGGCTTGATGTGCACGACTAAACAAACAATAGCATAACATGATCATCCATGTTCGATTAGAACTAAGCAAACAATAGCATAACATGATCATCCATGTTCGATTGGAACTAAACAAACAATAGCATAACATGATCATTCATGTTCAATTGGAACTAAACAAACAATAGCATAACATGATCATTTATGTTAGATTGGAACTAAACAAACAATACATTTACATTTACATTTATGCATTTATCAGACGCTTTTATCCAAAGCGACTTACAAAAAGAGGATAACAATCAAGCTACATAGCAGAAACCTTAGCATAGTGCTAGGGATTAGTGCTTCAGTTCATTTTAGTGCTAGGATAGAAGATGTTCTCTGAATAGCTGGGTCTTTAAGAGCTTTTTGAAGGCCTCCAGAGATGGCCCTTTTCTGATTGTTTTTGGTAGGTCATTCCACCAGCGTGGGCATAACAATAGCATAACATGATCGTTCATGTTCAACTGGAACTGAATGAACAATGGCATAACATAATCATTCATGTTTAATTGATCAGATGGTGGTGCTGAATGAGTTTTAGGCATTGAACGGGACTTGGGTTGAGGCTACATCAACAAAACACAGGCAGAAATGGACGCCATTAACGAAAGCACCTCAAAAAATGTTAATTGTTCCGCTTGGGTGGCAAAGTAGGTCAAGCTCAGCTGGCTCAATTAAAGTGCAGGAGACCATTTTCTCTCTTTCTCTCTCCCTCTCTTTCCCACTTTCCTGCTCTCTTTCCGTCTGTCTTGCTCTGTCTCTAACACATGTGTGCTGCACTTTTGAATATGTCCAATAAATCTTTAAAGATGGCCGGCGCGCGCCATCAAATGTGACCTAGAAAGCACACAGAGGCTCTTTCTTTAGAGCTGTCGGCGGGAAAAACAACACGGTGCTTGCCTTTGTGCACACTTGAGGTGGATCCTTTAAAAATGAATTCTCCACTCAAGTGGCAGCGGCTACAGGAAAGTCAAAAGAATAAATCATGTTGAGAGGACAAGAGACAGACAATGATGCACCAACCAGCTAGTCTAGCAAGATGAGAGGACAAGGTATAAGTATACTCTTGCACTCATATTTAGACACAGTTGGAAGGACAGAATTTGCTGTTGCAGAATCCCATTATGTCAAATGTACTGGTTGACAGGCTTGGTCACATCAAGCTGTGAAAGAATAATCCATTTGATTGAGGATTGGAAATCAAAAGTGTCATGTAAAATTATTAAAGAACGACACATACAGTACGGCTTATACACACAGTAAGTAGCAAGCTACTGATTAAAATGGTATTTATTACCACTATTGCTCAAAAAATGTATTACCACTATTGCTCAATCCTGTTAACACATGTTGTCTGTTTTAGTTATGTTGCATACTGTAGCAATGATTGTGCAGTGCTGAGGAACCAAGACAGAGAGAGAGAGAGAGAGAGAGAGAGAGAGAGAGTTTAGACATAGAGGCTCAATGGTTTCCTGTCTTAAAGGTCCCCTAGTTATTTCTCAACACGTTAACATAGATTGTTGCTCCACATAAACATCCCTGAAGTACAGGGCCGGATCAACATGGCCAGGGACCCCTAGGCTACAGGTAGCTGTAGGCCGCCCCCTACGTTTATATACTGAAGGCGGATTTGCCTCACCGAATCAGCGTCCGCTTTATTTAAATGTTCATTTTGATCCAATGGATATTACGTTTTTTCTTTCTTTTGACCAATTGGGGGGCCCCTGGGAGGCGGGGGCCCAGGCTGAAGCCATATAAAGCCTGTGTATTGATCCGGCCATGCTGAAGCAGCTTGTTAGAAATACCTCTCAGATTAGGCTTTTCATCTACACCCCCCCCTCCCCCTTCATTTACTGAAAAGGCCTCTCAGATTAGACGTTTCACCTGCATTTCCCCCTTTCATTTCAGAACAGGCTGTGTCTCATTACTATTCCAGTCTCATTAATATGCATGAGTAAATCCCTGCTACCTCATTTTACTACACTCATGCCACCGAGTTTATCTGTCTCAGATAAAAATGAGCTGTCTTTGCTGGTTCATAGTGCTGGAAATCGCTATACTTGACCATACATATCACAACATTTAAGTCACCAAAATATGATCGTATTTATGTTTTTTATTCAGTCAAGAGACTGGTAAAGTCCCACCCTTCTGGTTCTGGTCCATGGATGTGGAGATAAACAGTGTGTGTACACTCCCCAAAGTACACTTACTTTTAGACAGCATGAACACTGCACACTACATGAATAGTTTGCACATTTTTAATGTGGTAGTGTTGTTGCAAATAGAGTATACTCTCCTTCACAGTTACCAGAGATGACATTTGTGTTATTTTGTGTCATCACACTGAATATCGTCTCTTTTAATTTTACAGTTGCAATCTGTATGGAGCTGTATTCACCACAACACCGACTTTCACTTCTGAAAGTATTTTTTTGAATTTTGAAAAAATGTTTTGCCCCCCCTCTTCCGCCACAGAAACAAAATGGCATTTAGTAAGTGCAAGAAGTGTCCATCAGTGCACACTCCACATTTTGACCATTAGGAGTGCACCATCTGGGTACTTTTGCAACTGCTGGCAGTGTGAACACATTACGGCCTCAAAGTGCATAAATTGAAACACACTGAAAGAATATTTAATGGCCCTTTGAGATGTATCATCAATTTAAATTTCAATTTTAAGAAAGATAATTTTCCATAGTGAGACATAACAAATTTTGTACATTTCAGAAAGCTGCTCAGTAGACTAGACTCTTGTCTGGGTGAAAAAAAATATTGTGTCCAATAAAAAAAAAAAAAAAATGAAAAAACAGAAAAACAGCACGATCAACCTAAGATTATCTTTAAAATGCTCATTACTGTTGTGATTAGATTAGTGTTTTATTACCATAATATTTATATCATGCCATGTTACAGTTGTGTTAATTTACTGAAAAGTGCCATACACATCTGATTGTGGTTCTGGTAAATAAAACCCAATATGCCTGAAACAGGAGGCAGGAATATGCTAGGAAATTATTAAAATGATCAATGACAAGTGATTTAGAATTATCTGCAGAATTATCTGAACGGAACACATATGTGCAATGAATAGTTTTCTTTCAAACTCAGAATGTGTTTAGTGTCATCATAGACCTGAATGGATGTAAAAAAAAATACAAAGAAAACAGAAAACAAAAAAAAGGTGTATTTTCCATATGACCTTTAAAAGAGTGGAATTGTGTTTTTTCTTTTGTGGTAAGCCCTTGACCCACATGCCTAAATGTGTTTTTCTAACATGTGTCAATACCTGTTGACACCATTGATATGGTTAATTGCTCCCAGACTCTGGCCAGAGTCTGACCTGAATGGGCCCCAGCATTCATTTGGGAACATTATAGTCTAGTGCACTTACATCTAGTGAACATGCTCCAAGCTAGCATACTTCTTTAAATCAATTGTCTTTACAGTTGCTGTTAGTTCTATTTCTGTGGAACTATTTTATAGTTCATGTGCTGTGATGAGGTCTTCTCAACCAGAAGAGAATAGTATGACCTGTTTGATGAGTCTACAAATGTGTCCAATCAGAGGAGAGTTTGTGCCAGTTGTAAATATATAGTTACACAAGTGACCAAAGAACTGGCAAACTCCTCTCGAATCTTCGCTCTGGGTTTTGGGATGAAAACACTTACTGTTTACTGACCCTCTAATAGCTTCCTCATATTAATAGTTTCTTCCCTCAACAGGCTGCAAAAACTTGTCAAATGTAACCTGATTTGGGAAACTCAACATTATGGATTTAGCGCAGTAAAATTAGAATGCTTCAAGACAGTGGATGTGTTACACATAATAAGCATCGCAGCATAAATCCAAGCAGCACAAATGTGCATTTAATCCCTGCTCCAGGCCCAACTCGGCCTCGCATCTGGAGTGATAATTCGGAATTTTTTACAGCAAGTAAAAATTCTTCACATGCCAAGCTGCTTCAACAGGCCTTTCTCCATTAGAGGTCAGGGATAAATAGCCTCTTGGCCAGCTTGGCTTTTTACAGTCAATTAATAAAAAAAATGCTCCTTAAACGTTAAAAAAAGATAATAAATCTAATAAACCATAATATGGTGTTCCACTTTGATGCAAGGCTGCCTGTTATGAAGTAGGCTGTCCCTGATTGTGTGACGGCATGTTCTCTCTCTGTGGGTTCTGAATGGGTGCTTTGACCCATTTCTGTGTGGGGTTCGGCATCGGACCACTAGGCTAACTGTTGGGTCGCTTGTACTCTCATGTTCAATGGGCCATTCTGACTGAAGGTTGGAAAGCACTGTTTCCATGGCAATGAACCATATCCTACTTTTCCCATTAGCACGGTTAATTGATGTTACAGTTGCTTGCTACATTTTGCTCCCCCTCTCCCCTTTTATTTCAGCACAATTTCATTTCTCTGTATTTCTTATCTCAGCACCCCATGTGCAGAAAAACATTCTGCAGCTGAGACGTTTGTTTCACAGTTGTTGAGGAGGATGACATGCTCAGAGTTCTTCCTTCATGCCGACACGCTCAGATTCCAGCAGCATATGCTCCCATATTTCTGGAATCTGTGTCAGGGCTCAAAGTTCAGGTGGCTCTGACAGCGTTCCAAGCACTGCGTGTGTATCTCACAAACCAGATCTGACTGACACAGAGGAGTCGGTCAAACTGGTTCCAGGCCGATATGTATGATGATAGGACAGCAGAACAAATAATAAGATGAATGAGCATTTTTGTGCATAACGTGTGTGTGTGTGTCTGTATGTGTGTGTGTGTGTGTGTGATACCAGCTTGAATGCGAGAGCGGGAAGACAAGGGTTTAATACTCCCACCCTTATAGGCTTCTTGCAGGCGACACCATTCTTCCAAGCTACGCTAACCTGACACCATGCTGCTACGCCCACCTAGCCTCATTCAGCGCAGGCCGACTGGCTCATGTGAGTCAGCCTTCACATGATAGATGGACACCCCCCTCCCCCTCCTCCCACACACACACATACACACACACACACACACACCACTCTCCCCCAGAGACTGACATGGTAGCACAGTGGAGTTTGTCCACCCTGCTGCTCATGTCCTACACATCCCGGTAGCCTAATTTAGAGATAACCCATAACGTCTTTTTTAAATCATTAAACATGTCAAAGTAGAGAGCTTGTACCAGGTGAACCAGTTATACCACAGGCTAGTGTTTGGCCTTCAGGACACAGTATCCATCCACTTAAGCTGTGTCATTGTGAAACACTGAATAGTCTTTCAGTTGAACTCTTTTCTGGAATCATATCTGTCCTCACTTTGCAGTAGTACTGTATTGAACTGGAAGGAATCCTTTTGAGAGAAAAAGTGCTATTTTTTGACAAAGATTAACTTATTTTGAAGGCATGATTCTCTGAAAACACACCACACTGAAAGCATGGTGCTGACAATATTTCCCCTTTGAGTATTTTTGTAGTGAATCTGGGGTTAGAAGTTGGGCTGTACTACTGTCTGTAGTCACATCAGACATGCTTGACTGCCTCCTCACAGAGACTGAGATAAGAGAGGGAGGCGAGGAGGGAGAGGGACTGCTGATTTTCACACGTGATTCATTTGGAGCCGAGCCAGGAAGTGAGTGGTAACTTTTGAAGTGAGGCAACAGAGAAAGGCCATGGGAGTGAATGAGGGGAGTAAAGGAGATGTAACAAAGCAAGAGACATTTTCCTGATTGTCAATGGGCTTGAGTCTCATGAAAGGAGAAATCTGTTGGGAATTAATCCATTGCCCTGTTGTTTGAGGTCACTGAAGGTTTGAGGTTGTCTGTTTCAAACAGAACCGGGCAGTTGGATGCAACATGAACAGGATAGCAAACTGGTAGATGACGTTAATTGAATGGGGCATAGGGAAAAGGAACTGAAAGTGAATTCCTGTGCACATTTCAGTTAGTGTTAGCTGCTCATTTGCTGTTTGCCTTATGTTGTATAACATTGTATTGTAATGTTGTAAAGCACGTTAACAGGCTGATAGCACTCTGTGACCTTATACATCATAGCAATAGACTGACTGGATTTCTCCTTTAAGCTGTGGAGGGATGTAGAAGAGCCCTGCTGAGGATGTTTTGGTGGGGTGCATGCTGCTCTCGGGTGTTTAGGCTGTTAAAGACAGGTGGTGGTCAATAAGAGATTTTTGTGCAATGCCAGGGCTACACCTGAGGCTGATGCTTTTAATGACTGAGCTTGGCCCGTCTTGTCACAGCCAGAGCCAAGCCTTCAATGAGCCACCAATCATGACATTATCTCTGCAAATGTCAGTCAGGAGTCAGTGAGAGGATGGCCCTTCAAAAGCCTCCATAGACAGAGGCGCCCATGGAGAACATGCTGAGTCGTCCGATGTGTCCTGGATGTCATGTTTTGCTCCAGGGAAAGCGAGTACAGAGATATTGAGGCCCCGGTCGCAAATCATCCCCTCAGGACAAAACTGGTGTAAAAAAATGAGCACAGGCCTCAAATGGCATGGAAGGCCTCCCCTGGGAACTCACACTCTCCTGCCTCACAACTGCACTGTGTTCTAGACACAACACATGCTGTAAATATCAGGGCCTACTTTCTTTTGCAGACTACTCTGGGTTGAGTTTGCACTCGACAGATGCCTCAATCCTTCATTTTCAGTTGATACTCAAAAACACTTTTGGAGAAATGGAAAAAGGAAAGTTTTGCTAAGTTGCAGTCAGATCTTTACTATTTATTTCACTTTTAGCCTAGAGCTCATGTTGGCTTTGGGCACAGAGTACAGTTTTTTGCTCTCCTTTTCTCTCTCTCTCTCTCTCTCTCTCTCTCTCTCTCTCTCTCTCTCTTCTCGGCTTTCTCTCCCTGCACTCTTATGCTTTCTCTTTGGATTATGGTATCTAGCCAACATCTGTTGGCTGCACAAAGGCAGTGATTCACCACAGTTTCCTGTGGTTAGATTGGTTGGTGGTTTTCTCTAGATATGCAGCTAGGGGACTTGATGGGATGCAGAGTGACGTGGCACTTGATGGGTCATGGGGATGGGAGCTTGATGAGAACTGAACTGTTCTGAAGGGGGTTTCATAATGCTTTGGCTGAGACCCACCTGTGGCTTGGTTGTTTTGAACATTCACCTCCCCAGTTTGGATCTGTGAGGAACTCTGTGATGAGAACTCCTGCCTGAGGTGAAGGTCAGGTAGTTTGTGCAGAAATAAATAGATAAAAGCTGGCGGGCTGGATGTGGTGTGTGAGTGTGTGTGTGTGTGTGTGTGAGAGAGAGAGTGTGAGTGTGTGTGTGTGTGTTTAGAGGACAGTTGTGAATAATGGGAGGTGTGCGGGAGTGAGTGCAGCAGGCAGGTCACTGCCGTATGGTAGGATTGAATCAGGTCCCTGAAGGAAGAAGGGTCTGACAATGCCGGTGGGCTGACCTTGCGGCTGCCCCATTAAGGTAATTGGCCTTTACGTTGGACTGGATGACAGGCATTTATTACAGGGTGTTTACCCTGTAATCATTTTATTACGCCCTGTGTCCAGTGGCTGCAAAGATTTTGCGTTTGGTAAAGCAGGTATGAACTAGTTACCCAGGCTGACCTCAGAGGAAGCCTATAGCACACGCAGTGGAACAAATATGCTCAAATATTCAAATCCTTTCACAAAAAACATTTTCCATGCAAGTAAAAAATTCAGTAATTCATTACATTAATAATTCAAAATAGCTTGTCTGGATTACACAGCACACAAAAACTGTTCACTTTGACAGGTGCCCCTAGACCGAACTTTTCCTAGGATTACTTGGACAAAATGAATAAAGTCTTTGGTGTAGGCCTAGCAGGTTCTGTCTTATTTCAGCTGGCTGTGGCGGAGCCTACCCCCTGGAAAGGTGGACAGGGACCCAGTTGGTGGTGGTGGGAAAGGAGGTGATTTTGGAATGCTACTGCCTAAAGCAGCAAGAGCAGTTATGTTTAATGGGACAATATATAGTGAGACTGCCAGCAATGAATAAGTTAATATACTCGTAAGCTTTAAATTTTTAGGATTTCGGCTTCTTTTTATGATAAGTCAAAATGGGAAGCAGTACAGACTTCGATAATGTACTATTTATTTATGATACTACATGAGACTGTGTTTCATATGACCTATACCTTATAATATGTTGACCGTGTGTACAGACACATGAGCAAGACCAGAGTTCAGACACTGTTCCATACTGCATCAATAATGTTGCATGGGAAAAAGGCTGATTTATAATAAAATCGGACATGGAACTTATGACAAAGACTTTGGCTTGGTATCTCACCTTGGCTCCCAGACCACTGATTGCAGTAGGTGACTTATGCTGTCCTTGGAGGTTGGAGCAGTTTTTCAGCTCAGATGAAGATCATTTTCAATCGTGTCATTTCATTTGTCAATCTTCTGTTACCAGCTTTACAGTATAGCCAAGTTTTTCAGTAACACAGTATGTGTGTGTGTGTGTGTGTGTGAGAGAGAGAGAGAGAGAGAGAGAGAGAGTAAGTGCATATAAGTGCACATGAATGTGTGTACATGAGTGTATTTGCCCACGTGTTCGCGCGTGTGTGTATGTGTGCGTGCGCACGAGCCCATGCCCGTGCATGCGGTGGGGCGTGCGAGTCACCCAAGACACAAGGAGGGAAGATGGGAGATTTGGGGCCATGTTCCCCTATCCATCATCTCTGCAGAAACCCAGCAAAGCTCTCCATGCCATTTTAACCCCCCCATCCCCCACCCTCCCACACCATGTTGACAGAGAGTCTGCCCCTATTTATAGCAGTGATAAGAGGTTTAGAGGGGAAATGAATGGTATAGTCAGTAATCTATGCCTTATGTGTGCAAATCATAGCAAAGACATTTCTCTTTCCCATCTGTGCACGGTCTTGATTAAATCTACCATAATGAGATTAGTTGCAAAACAAATGCTCAACAGAGACGCTAGTGGAGAAATATAGAAGTTGAATCTGTAGTCGTCTGCAGTGCAGGGATATGACCTGAAGGGGTCCAGTTAGAGTGTATGTACGTACTGTAGATCAGTGCATGTGTGTGTGTGTGTGTGCACGGTGTCAGTGTTGTGTTGTCTGTGACTGTGAGACCTAATATAAGCATAGCTCTCGAGCCTCTCTTTTCTCTACTTGCCTGGTGGCTGGCCAGAAAGACAATGTTAATCTTACACATCTCTTAATCTTTATTAAAGGGGCCAAGGTCGTCGTGAGCCAGACAACGTCCATGCTCAATAAGTCCACCTCCTTAAAAGTGTTTTGCAAGTAAAAAGAACTCAAATAAACACAAATTACCATGATTTCCGGAACACTGGACACTCCCTGAATAAAGTACAGTTTTATTATGGGGATAGAAAAACTGCATTTTTTAATCCCACAAAACTGCACGTATTAACCCCACATTAAAAATGTTAGAAGTGGCTATCAGTGTCATCCAGATTGTACAGTAGTAACCCAGCTGCAATGCTCACATCCATGCTTTCCCCTCCTCCACTATCTCTACAGAATTTATGTGTGTTCAGTGTGAGACCATCTTGTAATAGGACAGTTTAATGAGACCATATAGGTCCTACTGTAGGACTATCTAGTAATTGGACCATCTAGTAATAAGATCATCTAGTAATAAGACAATCTAGGACCACCTTGTAATAAGACCATCTAGTAATAGGGCCATCGAGTACGATATTGCTTGTGCATGTAACACTATGTATTAAAAAGTAAAAGGGTTGCCATTGGCACTAAGTTAGACAGCTATGCATAAATGTGTAAGTACAGTAGTCTAAGTAAAGTAAGTACATATACTTCTCTGACCCTGCATTTACTGTATCCCAATGGTGAATACTGTAAGTAAAACACACATCACAAAGTATAAAATAAGAATAAGTGAAGCTATTAGTTAGGCATGTTGCATATTTCCACAAGTCCAGGGAAATATGCTGTTCTGGTGACCCTCTGGAGTTTCTTCTTATTGGGTACTACACAACCAGCATACCACACAGAGATGGCATGCACCAAAACACTGTCAAATGAGGCTCAATAGAAAGTCACCAGCAGGTCTGCAGCACTGCTGGGCTTTCTTCACTAGACAGTTGTGTATGTACTGCAGTTCAAGACAGGTCCTTAGAGATATGGGTCCCAAGGAACTAGAAGGACGACATCCTCCCCACATACAGTAGTCACCTTTAATGCAGGTGGGTGCACCTTTAATGTAGGTTTGGTGACATTGAGCTTACGACTGTGAAAATAGAGCCCCATGGCCACCTTGTTTTTCTTGTTGAGGGTTAGGTTGTTGTAGTCACACCATTGTGTCTGATGCATCTCTGTAGGTGATCATTGTGTTTGTCCTCGTTACAACTGAGGCTAACTAGAGTGGGGTCATCCATGGGGGTGGGGGTTGTGGAGTTAAGGTTGCCTGGGATGACGTAATTGAAAGCCGAGCTGATGTCGGTGCGAAGAACATCCTTACTGAAGTAGGATTCTTCAGGTGATGTAGGGGAATGTGAAGGGCAGTGGAAATTGCATGGTCAAAGCAGGCATGGAGACAGTCGTTTAGGCGCTTTAGCACCAGCTTGAAGGACTTTGCAATGGTTCCCCGCATCTGCAGCAGCCTACTGGATTCCACTAGCGCCTTGCATAGAGTTTCCTATTCTGTTCCCTTATCGTCTAATTCAGTGGGGATATCAGATCCCTATTGGTAATTGTGCAATATGCAAAAACTATGTATCAGAATTGGAATTGAAGCTAAAAAGGTAGGATTGGGGCATCTGCCTGGTGGAAGTCTACCATTTTGCCCTTACAGAAAGTAAGCTTCATAAATGTAAGTTGCTCTAGGGGGAAAATCTAGAGCTTGCCCTGAACTTATTCAATAAAAACAGCAAATGCCATATAATAGGGCTGGGCAATTAATCGAAAAGTAATCAAAATTGACATACAAAACCTATAATTAATCAAAAATTTCCAATATCAATTACTTTCCCTTTAAAAACACTACTGTGTGTGGAGTCACGTGACCCCGCTTCGTTACGTTATTCCGCTGACATTTCGAGCATGGGGAGCTTAAGCAACAAAGAAAGAAAACGTTGATGTTCAATATATAATCATAGAGTAGTAGTAGATGTGTAGAATAGTAGATGTGAGCATATTTACTTTACAAACCTTGTCAGTGAACTATGAGGGCAAAAATAAATAAATAAATAAATAAATAAATAAATAAATAAAATAATCGTTCATTAATTGTAATCGAGTTAAAATGTTCAATTAATCGAGATTTTGATTTTAGGCCAAATTGCCCAGCTCTACCAGATAATTAAAAAAAAAAACTAAATATTAATTATTTGCTCTAATATTAAAGAGTTAGACAGGCTGTGGAGTCACTGCATCCATCATGTGCTCTGCTGCCTGTACACCTAATGAAAAGCAGGCCAAGGGGGGCTGCAGTTCACCTGCATTCACTTACATGGCTCAGCTCAGATCTGGACACGGTACACACGCTACTGGGCAGACTTCCTTATGGCTGAGGCCCACACATACTGCTCTTTACAGCTATATTCCTCTATCCATGCAGGTATATGTTCATAGGAACACTGCAACTGGAATGTCTAAGGCAGGTCCCCTCTCTTCCCTGCTAATTGGATTGAGTGAGCCCCCTCCCTGGCCTACATAAGTATTTATATTGTGCTGGGGGTGCTTAATGTGAATGACATTGATCTGATGAGACTGACATTTAAGCTTGTAAATCTCTTGGGATATTATGCAGGCTGTGTAAAAAAGGATGGTTTTAAAGAGAAAAGAGAAAGAGAAGACTCCACAACAGCACCGTGTGTGACTGCATTTGCACACTCCATCGGTGTGTCAATAACACCGTGTAAGATGTTGTCAGCATCTGCTTTGTCAGCAATTTGTCCTCATTCTTGATTTGGAGTCAGTGCCCTGCAACAGGCACTTGGTGATTTGTTCTAACTGGTTCTTCAGGTTTTGCACAACTTTTCTTAAATGAGAAAGTTTCTTCCCCATTGTTGGAGACAACGCTTACTCACCTGACCTAGTATATCCACAAGGCACCACAGAACCTTTGTGGAACTTTGCATTGCCACTGCAGTGCCCTAATACTTCAACTGGAATGTAATTGTCAAATCAAACGGAATGCCCTGTAGTTCTGTTAAATGCTTAATGTGTATTTTATGTGGGATGCATTCAGTAATGGTTGAATGACTAAGTTTGAAATCTGATAAGAGCCTAGCAGTCTCATGCTGTTTGTTTAAGGCAATACCCGGGAGATTAGCTGTAGATTAGTGGGTGTGCTGAAATATGTCTGAGTATAATCTGTAATTGAGGTTATGAACAATCTAATAGCTCTTTTGTTGAGCTGCAGGAATGTTGTAGTTTTCTAGCCTTTTTCTCCAACCGGTTATTTGTGTTTTAATGTGCCATGTTTTTTGGTTACAGGTGTGTGCAAATGTGCAATGTGTGCAAGCCAATACATCCCCACTTTAACATAAACTAAAGCAGAGAGTCCACAGAAGGGTTTTATGAACCATGTGTTAGGCTTTTGTGCATGTCAGGGGATAATTTGTCTGGTCATTGCTTTGTTTATCCGACCTGGCGCAGTGTAGAGATGTTCTACATTGATCTTGTGTCTTGTCTCTTATTCAGTTTGTTTTGCTGATCAGCTTGTAATCCAGTTACAGATCTAAAGCCCTCTTTAACCAATAGAACCCTCAGATGAAAAGTATCTCTTTGCATAGTCAGTGTATATATGTGTGTCTAGAACTGAATGAATGAGAGAAAGAAATACTAAAACCATAACAGAGAGAGCAGAATTTTACAAGTGATTCCCTTATGTTCTCTTACGAAAAAAAATCCTGTGTTGTATTGCAGTATCCAAACTACATTTAATTCTACAGGATTACTGCAGTAAATGCCTAAAAATACTAAAAAAATACAAATACTGCAAAAATACTGCATGTACTTCACAATGCAAGTAGGACTATTTTGGCCCAAAATACAGCATTTCATTAATGCAGAATAGTTTCCCTGTAACACAATGCAGTTTTTTGTAGTGTTATTTGCAGTTATTTGCATATTATTATATCTAATTGGGTCCATTCTGTGTGGCAGCATTGTTAACCCTTCATTTCATGAGATCTAGCTACTTTTAAGCACACAGCACTAGCTTTTGCTTGCCCTAGTTTCTGCTAACATTGGCTTTTGAAAAACACTAGCGTTTGGTAATGCTAGCTTTTAATAAACAGCACCTTCGCTAACCATAGCTTTACCTTACCCTAGCTTTTACTTTTACTTTGCTTATTTTGTGACCAAAGTAAATTTTAGCCTGGTCTATAGTGCAATATAATGTCCCTGTGCATAGCTGTGAACAGACTATACTGTAGGCCTATGATGCTCCTATGACGTTTCCAAGTAAAAAGCATTTTTGAGAGAAATCTACATTATAATGCAAATGTATATTTTGTCGTTATCACCTGTGAAGACACGAATATATTCATGCTAATTAAATGCTATTCAGTGCAACAGTTCAATTGCCATTTTGGTGTGTCAGACTAGGGTGACCAGACATCCTCTTTCACGAACATGTCTTCTTTTTGAGACCTAAAAATATGTCTGGGTGGAATTTTACATTGTCAGAGATTTTGCTGTACTACTTTGAACTAAGGCCTATACATCGAATTTCCATTGCATTTCTATGCCGTTCTGAAATTAATCATGGCTTCCGTTGGCTTTGTGTGGTGCGGAATTTGTAGCCTATTTTATGTTCTTCAAATTCAGTGTGCTAAAAAAGAAGGTCAAATATTTCATGCAACATTTCAATAGGTAGATAGGTAGAACTGTCAGGGCTCATGGAGGAAAACAGTTAGTAGTTACAGTACAGTTAGAAGTTACCATAGCAGACTGTTTGTCCATGATGTTGTACAGTCAGTGGTGACCATAGCAGAGTGTTTGTTTATGGTGTTACATATACAGTCAGTAGCTACCATAATGGACTGTTTGTCCATGGTTTTGCTGAGAATTATAATAATTCAAAAATGTCCCACTGCATTATGGTAGTCACACCAGCAGTGCTTGTCTAAAGTTCAGGTTAATCTGGTTGTACTTGTGTAGGTACTTGTGCTCCCATCCAGTTTTTATACAGTTATTAGCGTAGGGGCTTTCTCAATGAAGCAACATGTGCAGAGATAATGTGCTGAGCAAAGCTGCAGCTCGTCTCCTTACAAAGCCCTCTATTCAAGAGGAAATCTATTGTTGAGTGAAACAAATCCCTGTGGTCTCCCCTTGAAGAACTTGCAGTCTCACTGGAGACTAGCTCAAGCCCACAAAAGTAATTAAAAATGGTTTAAAAGGAACATAAAGAAGGAATACAAGAATAGAAAATCACCCTACAGTGCTGGGTGGGTGAGGGAATTGTTTTTAGTAAAAGTGCTAACTTTCTCTTCCATTTTTGAACAAAAGAAGAAGATGCAAGAGTCTTGGCTTAAGGTCCATCACCATGCTCCTGCATAGAAGCCTTCTAATAAACACCAGGCTTTATTTTCTCTCCTAGAAAAACAAAGTAAAGAGACAGCTTCCCCAAATAAAGGGATTGACTACCTTGCCCACACTGCCATTAGCCTTAAATATTTATAAGCTATGGTGAGGATGTCATGTATTTACACTAATATGGCCACTCTTTAAATGCGCCCTGAACAATGAGCTACTCTGTGTGAGGGACAATAAAATATTCAGGAGAGAGGAAGGAGCAAGAATAAAGTTTTGAATTGCCTACATTTTGGTGGGCTGGAGATGTGAGAGATATTCTGAGCGCTGGGGATGTTTGGCTGGGCCCTACTATATTTGAACAGGGAGGGCAGAGCAGCAGAGGAGCAGTGTTATGATTCATTAAAAGGGCGACGTGATGGGAATGGCGAGACTGTGGAGGAGAGGAGGCTGTCTGAATGTGGACGCCGGCCTTACGCCTTCCCTCGTCTCCTCGCTGCTTACATAACCAGGAGGTCCTTTGACACTCCCACATCTCCCCCGCCCCCACCCAGTGCCTCTCCCAGAGTCTGGGTTTGTTGTATCCACAGTAAAGATAAGAATAGCTGAGGTGCAGATACATAGCACTTCATCTATCACTGCTCGGTGGCTAGCGGCACAATAAGATGCATTCAAACACATGTGCAGCACAACTGTGTAAAAGGAGCAATGCAAATGCACCTTTCATCACTAAAATAAACACGTCAAGCAGTTTTTCAGTCACATACATTGAAATGCTAAAGTAAGATTAGTATAATGTTATTTAGTTCAATAAAATAAATTAAAAAATGGCATAAGTCTATATTGTTTTCAGGATCTATGGATCCAGATATGGTTAGTCTGTTTATTTCCAGCACTTTCCAGATAATGGAGGAAGAGTGGCCCACCCATGAGTATAGCCCGCATCAATGACCACCACTGAGCTAAAATGATCGGTAGGCAGGCCCACTTTCCTGCTTTCTGATGCATACGAACACACCACAGCCGCACAGCCGCATCTGACCATCACTTTCAATTCAAAGACTAGTTTTTCATCGCTCCATCTCTATCACAGCTATAGAAACATGTTTCTGCAGCTCTGCAGATGAAGGCGCCTGGTGGAGGTAAATCCATCAGTCGGAGCGCTAACTAATTACATAACTAATTTATGAAATATGTGGAGACCGACTAAAACCAAACAAAAAGTAACAGAAAATGAAATGGCATTATCCACCGCAGCGCTGTTCACAAAAGGAGAAAAGAATACAAAAATTAACTAATTGCAAAATGTATTCAAAAATAGAATGATGACATTGTAGTGTGTTTAGAGGACCAATTTGTCTTAATAATAGGGTAATTTCGTTATATATAACTCCACTCCACTCCATATTAATGTAAGACATCAAATGAAATTGCATAAATTTAGCTCAATAAAAGAGAAAAGCAAAAGCAAATAAATGGACATTAGTCCATATGAGTCAGGATACATATAGACTACAGACCCAAATACAGTTTGTCTCCAGTCATAAAAGGGTGAACACATTAGTGGGAGCTATGATAACCGGTTGCCATTATACGGTGCCATCAGTATAGCAAGCAGTTTATTGATTGTTTTCTCTGTAGCCCTAAATACAGCCAGAAAAAACACAAGGAGACCTAAAGTTGAACCATGAGGAACAACAGTGTGGCAAACATGGGAGTAAAGATGATTTGTGAAGATGATGGACCACCAGGGTCCTAAGACAAATGAAAATCAATTAAGTGTTTCCCCCTCTAACTTCAACATACTGTAATTTGACGTAAAATAACACCTTACTGTATGGCCACTTCATCAAAAGAGGACAGTAATATTTAGCAGGATTAAAACTAAAAAGTTAGCAGTGAACAGAAGATGCATTACATGGAAACCAAAATGATGCATATCAAGGGGCCTGGAGGTTTAATTCAAGTTGCAGTGAATTTTGTCAATTTCTGCTGGGTGGTGTGATTTTTCATTTAATGAATGTAAGCAGTAGACTGCCCAAGTTATAGCAGTAGCCTCAGATGACTCAGAGAGAATTGTGCAAGAGGAAGATGCACAGAGATAGAAAGAGAGCGTGCATAGTGGAGGGAGTGTGAGTGTTCCTGGAAAGCATGCCGTGCCGAGACTGGAGCCGGCACATGGCCCACACATGTGCCCTTGTGAATGATGCAGCATGCCTGCCAGACGAGTCTGTTTGCAGCGGTCATCATGATCTGGCAGTGCCCGAGGCCAAAGGGGCATGGGTGGCACCCTCTGCCAAGGCTTGAGGGTTGACTGCATTATAACCCTTTAATCAATTGAGTGTGCCTCACTTATTCTCTGGCTTGGATATGGTTTCAAATACTGTCCTTAAATTATGTAAAATGGTGTTATAGCTATGCTTCATACATACACTGTTATACTATATATATATATACAAAGCATCCTGTCTATTTTCTCTGACAAGTTAATTTAATCTTTAATCACCATCTCAAAGCACCCAAGTTTCTTTCAGTGGGATGTTGTGGAACAATTTGGGTTTACTGTGCCTCATACTTGGCACTTTTGTAGGGAGAAAAATTAAGGACAGAGCTTATTGTGCTCAGCCATTATTCGTCCAAGAGCCATATGGCCTAGTAATCCTTCATCATCAACAACATACATTTGACAAAGGTCAGGTTGTGTTGTTCTTTTAGTGTGCTTAAACATTTGAACTATGAGACTGCCACATGCTAGTTTTACTATTAACCCATACAAGATTGAAATTACATTCATTTAAATTCTTAATATCAATTCAATTTGGTATGATAATCATTTTAAATGGCACGTCATTTTTTTATTCCTCCATAGTTGCTTTTTTAATAGGTGTTATACTATAGAATTAACCCATTCTTGAGAACAATAATTAACTAACACAAATTATAAGTCATATTTATTGAATAGCCTACTATTGTTTTGCATGAATTCCTTACAACTGAACAGTATTGTGGTTATAGGAGGCTGGCTCCTCTATTTGTGGCTGTGTGCTTCCTCTAAATCCATGTGAGTTTCAGGTGTTGTGTAATCTCTCAGCCCATCCTCTATAGTATGTTGATCAGTTGTGCCCATGATTCAGAGGTTAAGCTGCACTTTAACCTTTCCACCCCATCTCTCTCTATCTCTCTTTTCCTTTCTCTCTCTCTCTCTCTCTCTCTCTCGCGCTCTCTCTCTCTCTCTCTCTCTCTCTCTCACACACACACACACACACACTTGCTCTTGCTCTCCATCTCTTATGCACACACCCTTACACTTACACATGCCTAACTGCTCACACAGACACACAGATACAGACACACACACACACACACACACACACACACACACACACACATGCAACACTTCTAGGTGCCTATGTTGAATTTGTTGAGTCTGACTGTTCTGTTCTGATGATGTGGTCCAGCGTGTGTGTGTGTGGTTGGGGTTGGGTTTGGCCTAGGAGTTATAGTCCATCCCATACATGTCACATCCAGCCTGGCACGAAACCTTACACAGCTCACATGCCAACCATGCTCGTCTGCTTCAAACCCCTTGGAGCTCAGCCAGTGCAAAGCCTTGGCCCTTAGTGTGTGTGTGTGTGTGTGTGTGTGTGTGTGTGTGTGTGTGTATTTATCCATGTGCGTGTCTGAGTGTTTGTAAACGTTGCATTGTTTCTTGGTTGCACTTTCTCTCTCTAGCTCCCTCTCTCAATCTCTCCAGCATTAGGCACATGCAATAAACAGGTGGAGCTGCCCAGGCTTGCCATGAGGCCGTGTGAGGGAGCCGGAGGGGTGTGCAGAGAAGGTCCCTAACACTCGCTGGGAGGCAAGGCTAGAACTATCTTCCCCCAGTCTAAGCCTTCACTGTAGCCATTCCGTGCTTGAACTGACTGAGGAAGGTGATTCAGGTGAATTAGTTGCTCCCATTTAATGCTGCGCTGTGTAAACAGAGACCTTGAACAGGGACAGTCTGAGTAGAGTAGTCTTTTTTTATTGATAGTTTATTGTACCCTCTGACTACAGTAAATACAGACTCAGTGGCACTGAAGAAAAACCAGTGTTTTCTTGTTTATTAAAAAAGGCCACGTTGGCGCAAGTGATCTCTTGGCCTTGCTATCGTTTTCAAAGATGCCTTAGCCTTACACATACTCACATCTAAAGAAAGTATAAAAATATGACTAAATTGGGTAATGTTATTTATCTGTGTCTGCCATACCACGCATTCTCTCTATTTGCTCCCTGTTTGGCGGAATTTGTTTTAGCATTGCTAATGTAGCATTCAGAACGATTTCAAATGTCACTGTAGTGGAGAGCATTTGGGTTGTGGAGGTGTGAATACTGCACAGCTGTTTTGCCAGATTTTATATATGATTTAATTTTTTGGGCAGTTTGATCAGTGTGGCTATGACTTAGCTGAGATTGTCTAATGGCTAAAGTTATTACCGCATATCTATCAGCACCTACAGTATAATGCGCTCTGATGAACCACTCAGACTCGCTCATTCTACCACAATTTCTGGTGCTGCTAGCCAAGCCACGGATGGGGGTGTGCAGAAGTCTGGCCTGACATGAACCTCATTGTTTATTGTTACATAGGGTAAACACACTGTCTCCAGTCAGACTTCAAAGCCCAGAGAAGGGCAAGGCTGAGGCCCTTTATAGAGGAATGAGGCCCTTTATAGTGTAATGAGCCCTTTATAGGGAAATTAGGCCCTATATAGAGTAATGAGGTCCTACTGTATAGAGCTAAATGAAGCCCTATGAGGCCCTATATAAATGAGGCCCTACATCAGGGGTCGGCAAATAAGTTTGGACGTGGGCCAATTTTTTTTTTTCACGGGCCATCATCATCAGGCAAACCATGCTTTCCTACTGAAAAAAAAACTTTATTAGCTTATATCATTGGCCTATATGCTACTCTATTTATAGGCCTATCATTTTAGGCAACAAAATGTAAAAAATAATTTACATTCATATAAAATGACTGCTGCAGCTCCTGTCATCCGTCATTCAACAGATACTGTAGGCCTAGCAACCTGAATAGCTAATGATTTGGCTATGCATTAGTAAGTTGCTAATTTTCGCATGACATCCTCATGTTGTTACTGTTTGGGATGTGTGAAACACTTAAGATTCTTAGCTAGCGAGGCAAAATGTCACTGTCCAAAGAGACGAAAAGAAAAGTTGTTAGCTAATGTAGGACGTACAAAGAAGAGTGGAAGGAAAGGTCTGCGTTCAGCCTACCTGAATTTATGAACATCCAACATCTCATCCTGCAAGGAAGTTGTAGCTGTTTGTCAAGAATATATGAAGGCACCATGGCCAAAAAACATATCCACTTGATAATTGGTGCTCTTTGTTAAGCGCTACAAGACCTGTCTTTTGTAAAATGCGCTATACAAATAAAATTGAATTTAGTTTAATTTAATTGAAGCGTTGACGGCTGGATATACACAGAGCTGCAAGATCCAGGTTCGGGCATTTACAGCGCAGCAAAAAGTTACAAATGCGTCCCTCAACGCAGCATGGATTCTCACAACAACAGGCTGACGCAGAGGTTATCAAGGAAATGGTAGTGATAGTGTAATGAAATCTGTTGAATTGTCGTTTTTGACAGCAAATATTATAGGTTTTTAATCAACCTCATGTAGCGGGCCAGATATTATTGCGGGCCGCTATTTGCCGACCACTGCCCTACATAGAGTAATAAGGCCCTATGTAGAGTAATGAGGCCCTATATAAATGAGGCCCTATATAGAGTAATGAGGCCCTATAGAAATGAGGCCCTATATAGAGTAATGAGGTCCTATATAAATGAAGCCCTACATTGAGTAATGAGGCCCTATATAGAGTAATGAGGCCCTATATAAATAAGGCCCTACATAGAGTAAGGAGGCCCTATGTAGAGTAATGAGGCCCTATATAAATGAGGCCCTATATAGAGTAATGAGGCCCTATATAAATGAAGCCCTACACAGAGTAATGAGGCCCTGTATAGAGTAATGAGCCCCTTTATAGAGGAATAAGGCCCTTTATGAGGGAAAACAGATATCTCAACAGATATACGGTAAACTAATATCAGAGAAGTCTATATGCCAACCAAATATCATCTTAAAATGGCCCATACAGTTGATTGGACTAAATAAGTGATAATCTCTCGATGAGCTTCAAGGAACACAGTGGACAGATAATGTGGTATATATTTTTAATACATTGTGCATTGGCCTACAGTGTGCTTCAAAAAGCTTTAACTTTCATGATAAAATTGGACTGATTGCACTCTCTCTCTCTCCCTCATTGCACGTCTCACCTGCCACTGCCACTTGCTTTGACTGCTTCTTCCACTCACAAGTGAAAAGGGTGTGATCAGGCAACTTACGAGAGATTTTATATTACTCGCGGGCATCAATGTCTAAATATGGGAGACGTTCGGCAGACCTGGGATGTCTGGGAATGAGGCCCTTCATAGAGGAATGCTTATAATATTAGATGCCATATTGCTCCACACCTTCACCTTTAACATTTGTTTTTGTCATTTGGGGAGAGAACAAAAAAACTACAAGAACAAACCAGTATAAATTGTACAGCTTAAGAAGAGGAAGGGAAAAAGAGGAATGTAATTGCAGTGATCACAAGTTTAGCTAGCTTTTGAACTTTTCAAAAATGTAACCTCCAGACCTCCAGGTGTCATTCTGGAAAAGTAGGATGAATATGAATATTGTGCTTAAATACATTGGATGTAAATCAAATTTTATAGGACCTCCATTCTGAATGTGAGATGAGTACAGGTTGTAGTTGATCACAAAGGCCAAACAGGGGACACAGTTGCCCTGTGTGTGTGTGTGTGTGTGTGTGTGTGTGTGTTGCGTTATGCTGTTGAGCGCACCACACAGGTGAAGGGTGTGTGTGACGGCTGCACTCTCTCCCTGTGATCCTCCTGTGCTAATCGCACACTTTAGGGATTTGTCTTTCCTGTTTGTCCTGGCGGGCCTAAGCTCAGTCTGGAGGTCACCCGAGAAAGCAGGCCACGCGGAGTGGAGGGGAGGGAAGCGTCCAGTCAGCCCTCCAGAGTGCCAGTGGGTCAGACCACAAAGGCCTGGCCCGGTTGAGAAGTTCAGCCGTGTCACTGAAGGGAAGGGGGATTTGTGGGGGGCCCAAGCGAAGCTGCTTTGATGCTGCAGGCTCTGTTTATGTCAATGTGCAAGCCGCTAAGCCAGATTAGTGTAAATAGTGAGGCCTATTGCTCACAAGGTGCCGAAAATATGGACCTTTCCCTTTTGTAGCCGGGCAACAGCTGCACTGTTTGTGGACAAAAGGCACTGTGCTCTTATAGGGAAAATGTGATTAAAACTTCAAATGTCAGGGATTGTTCTCTCTTCTTTATATATCTTAATGCTTCTAGAATTTACTGTGTCCACTTTTTGTGTATTTTGTGTACTTTTAATTGTAGTTTTTCAGTATTCAGAAAAGAAAATCTTTCATTATTTAGCTGTCTAAACATATCCACAAACAGCACCAGATAATTAGTGTAATACTTTGATGGTCAAAATGACAGTTTTCACGTGATCCACTGTGACTGTCACATAGCCTAACACAAAACAGTTAATGTTTTTCATTTTTCATAAGCAGCATGCAAATACATATTAGCCTATTAGTTTGAACATTTAGCCCTGGACAATGCATATACACTGCACAGAAAGTATGAAGAAAAAATAGTAAGTAAGTAATTAATCATCTGTTTTGGTTTATCTTGACAAAATGACAACTAGAACATGATAGATATTTTTGCAAACTTGCAACTTCTTGACCAGCTTTGCACCAAGGTATATATTCACAAAGAACTGTATTTCAGCACTAAGATGACACCTAAATTGTGAAAATGACATCTCTTAGGATAAGATAAAAGCTCTGTTGCTATGGTGTCATGCACAAGCCTGCTTGTATTTACATGTGTGATTGGTTGATGAGTGGCAGGTCTGTGCAGGTATAGTGTACTGCACTATGGTGCTGTGCAGCCACTGTGAGTGACAAAAGAGATGACAGGTTGTGAATGAAATGGGATTCAACGGGATAGTCACAGCATGCATTGTGGATTTAAAATGTATAACCACTGTTTTTTTTTAATGCATTTATGAATACACATTTGGATTAAAGAGTAATTGAGATTGAAATCTCTAAGATAGCTTAAATTGATTCCTGTCAAATGTGCCTGTCAAGCGATTATAGATATGCTGTATACAAACTGCAGGCTTTGGAGGTTTTATGAATTGTTTTTAGTGAGTTATTAGTAAGTTCTTAGTTCTTAGTGAGGACTCATTTGGATAACTTCCTACTTGGGTGCTTCTTTTAGCACTAAATTCTTTTGTAAATTAAAAAGTCCTAAAGTTACGACTGAAATGGACCTTATTTTTATGAGTTTCTCCTAAACCTGCCTTTTATGACTCCTTACAGTACCTTCTTGGTGATTATTTGTGAATATGGGCCCTAGTTTCACACAGTTTCCAGGTATTTCTTGGTGAAATTATTGTCAGATGTACTGTAATGATTATTTATACATGTCATACTTTGGCACTGTCAGGGGATGTCAGCTTCACTATAAAATCCGTTCTACAACTTTCTCCTTAATAACAGCTTATTCACATAGGAAAGGAGAGCTATTTCTCCCCCCTATCATTTATCCTATTTTTGTAACTGGGAGTTTGAGCTCCCGGTGGGGATGACCTGCGCTACAGTAGAAGGGAAGCCATGACTCTGGATACTTTGGCCAGGTCGCCTTCAATAAAGGATGGGGCTGTAATCCAAGCACAGGATAGTGGCATATTATTTTTCTGTGTGCGCAGGGACTTTTTCAGACGACCCCTAGAAAGGGTCACCTTTGCTAATGAAGCCCAGGGGACTAGAATGCTCTCGGGGTGGCCCATAATTCCACACTGCAGGTCTCCCTCTGCTCTGTCTCTCTCTCTGTCTCTCTCTCTCTCTCTCTCTCTCTCTCTCTCTCTCTCTCTCTCTCTCCCTCTCTCTGGGGGGCAGGGACTGAGTGGGTGGACTCATAATGTTTAGACTGTCTCCCCTCGCTTACATAAGGCCGTTTGTCCTCCCTCACTGTTTGTTTTACCTAATCTACCTTTAGCTTTTTCTACATTCCGAGGTGCTTATTATATAAATACCCTCAGACTGGAGTGGCTGTTACTGTCTCTCTCTCTCTCTCTCTCTCTCTCTGTCTCTCTCTCTATCCCTCTCTTGTGCTCTTTCTCCCGCTCTTTCTCCTCTAGAAGCATCTGTTTGCTCACAGAAGGGCACTCCTCACACAATAAGGAGGGCTGGTGGTAATCTGTCTCAGCTCCTGGTTAGTGAGATGTATGCATTTCTATCAGGCTTAATGGAGTGTGTGTGGGTGTGTGATTCTGCATATGGACTATGTCAGGTAGTACATTGGGAAAGTGCTCTGTCTGAGCTTTGGAAGAGTGAGCAATGGAACAAGCAGAAATAAGTAAAGTTTTGTGTGCAGGCACACTGTGCATGCACAAAGTGAAAGGAAAACATCACATACACACACACTCACACACACACACACACACACACACACACACACACAGAGAGAGAGTGAGTATTCACACACACACACACACACACACACACACACACACACACACACACACACACTCACAGTGAATGACAAGGGTTTTACAAACACACAGGTCAAGTGGAGAATCCTTATAGATATGGCCAGCGCATTCTAAAATCTGAATCCACAACATGATACAATACAAAAAATGTCTAGTCATATTTCAGACATTCTGATAAGACCTGTTCTGAAGCGGTTTGTCCTGCTGCAGCTTATTAGAAGTGTAGTTCACATAGTATGGAATATAGTATAAGTCTCAATGGTGAAAATGACTGGGGAAATCACCTCCAAACCTCACTGGCAAACTTCATAGCCTCTGTGCTTTAGCTGCAGCGGTTAGCTCTCTCTAATAGCCTACCTGGGTCCATACACCCCATATCGCTGTTTTGTTCTCCATGACAAACACGCACACACACACACACACACACACACACACACACACACACACGCACACAGACACTTACGCATTGAGAGAAAGTGAGAGGGAGAAAGAAACAAACACATGAGCTTGTGTCTGACCTAGAAGTTGCGTTCGGTCCCCACTGCACCTGACTCAATAAGGGTTGTGAGGAGTGGAAGCAGGGCACTCTCTGCCAGCTAGGAGGGAGAGGCCATTTTCATAGGTTAGCCGCATGCGTTCTGGCTCCCAGATAGTTCTTTCCTGTGTTGACCTTCAGTGAGTGCATGAGGAAAGCTGCCTGTGAACTGCTGTGAAATTTAGCTGCTCATTAGTTAACATTAGTTCTCATCAGAGGTATAGTGGGAGTACGTGATTTTAATGATGGAGGACTAATTGCAAAGAACGTCACGTGCCCCTGCAAAGCCTGTGTGTGTGTGTGTGTGTGTGTGTGTGTATCCTAAACTATTTGGTGGATGAAATGATCACCTAAAAAAAGCTGTAGTGCAATAGTTGCCTGATATCATTGTGTCAAAGTATATTTCTTTAAGACGTTTAAAAGCTTACTGGAGTGGTTTGCTTGAAGGGTTTCTGGGGAGGCTATTATTCGCTATAGGTGCTACTTGAGAATATAATGATTTTCCAATAATGTAATAACTGTAATAAATGTGATAATGTTCTAAGTGCTAAGTTCATAAAACATGTAATATAACCTATTAATGTAATAATTTTCAGATAATGTAACACTGTGCACTTCCTTGTGATGCAAAAAACGCCATTCAATTGGGAAATAATTACATGATCAGGATTTATTACATTTTTAGGGAATTATGAGAAGATTTTAATTGCATTATCAGGAGTTACATTACTAGGAATTTATTACAATATCTGTATGGGCATTTTTACATAATTAAGAAAGTCACAGTATTATTTAAGTCTATGCATTAAGTCTATGCAGTTGCAAAACAAAAATATTGCGCACCTCTGTGATTTCGAAATTGCAAATTTCAATATGCGATACATGCGATAAATTGTCCAGCCCTAACGTCATTACACTATAATTTTTATGAAAATTTAGGAGGAAAATTTTATTACATTACCAGGAGTTATTCCATTATTGAGAACGTGGGAACTGTGACAAGCACACTGTCCATGAGGTCATAGGTAGTTATATGACTTTTTCCTGCAGTGAAATACACTCTGGTTATTGTGGGTTTTCACTGCTTTTAACTGGGAACGCAGCTTTTTCAGCTTCTCATGAACTTGCACAGTTGAGTGGCTAATGCACTAATTTAATGTGATGTGCTTCATCTTCATTTATGCATACTCCGTTGATATTTCTTAAGCATAAACATTAACCAAACAGCTAATATCATAAACAACTTCTTTCTATCTACCTTTGCTTTAATAGTTGTTCCTGTGCCTAGTCACTGGTGAAGGCTGCCTTGTTGCTGCCAAAGTAGCCCTTCTTGGCCCATGCTTTTTGTGGGGGCAGGAATAGCCCTCAAAATGGCCCACCTTTAGCACCAACCCATACCTTGGCCTGACAGTCTGAATGTGCTGTGTCGTGGCACGCCCCTGTGGACCTGGCCGGGCCTGATAGTGTGAAAACAGCTAATGTTCCTAAGCAATGGGCTAATGTTTTGTCAAAGACCAGTCTTGGCATATGGAGTCAGAATACCTAAGATCAATGATAGCCTATTGCCTTTAAACTGAGCTGTTAACCATGATATTGCCTAATGATACAGTGAGGATCTCACAAAAGGGAAAAAAAACTCCCTCGTGGTAGTAAGTCTAGAAAGAAACCATAGCTTGATCCACTGCTCAAGGGGCTCACCCAATTGCCAGGGGTAATGCAAGGTTATTGAAGGACCATGTTACCATGCTACCATGATAGACTGCAATTTGTCTATGGTGTTAGCTGAGCATCATAATAATTCCACAATATTTTCCCACAACATTATATGCTAGTCAGGCCATAGGAAGTTGTAATAAATTCTGTCTGGACAGAAGCCAGGCATGATGTTGAGGGCAAGGAGTGAAACGAAACAAGGAGTGAAACAAGGCCAGACTGCATTGTTTGCTGAGATGGTATAGGAACCTGATGGGAGTGAGAACTGCTGTTCTGGGCTGTGCTGGGTACTGCAGTCAATACTGTATGTTTGGCAGAAGGAGAAGTTAAACCTGATATTCATGTGAAATAAAGGACTTGATTGTTGTCTATTGAAGATGAAAAGGCCATAGAAAACAATGAAGTTACTGCTCAGAACTGTTTTTTTGTCTGGAAAAGAAGGAGAAAAAAATGTGAGGAAAAAAAATGAAAAGGGCCTTTGATGTTGATGCAGTGTGTTCCCTCAAGCCAGACTCCAACAGCACAAAGATGGAGTTGAGGAGACCAGAGGGCAGCTACTTGTGAGTTCTAAAAATGTGTGTGTGAGTGTGTGTGTATGTGTGTGTGTGTGTGTGTGTGCGTGTGCGTGAGAGAGCGCGAGAGAAAGAGACTACTGACACACTGCTGTCTGCTGCATGCCATCTCTCTCAACATGTGATGTCCAGTCGGTGTGTTGACATGAGCATAAGCAGCGCTCCAGAACCAGCTGGGGAAAATGTTTACCTTGCAGGTCACCAAGAGCTCCCTCCACTCCTGCCCTGGCCAGCACCTATCACTTGATACCGCGCTCCCAAAGGCTGCTCCTCCAGGCCTGTGTTTTCTCGTGCCGTGTTGTGCTAACAGCTGCTAATGCACTGCAGATGCAGTCCAGTTTGTACAGCTTAGAGTGTGTGTGTGTGTGTGTGTGCGTGTGTGTGTGTGTGTGAACATAGCGTGGTGAGGGCCCTCAGTAGTGTGAACAGGATCCTTTGTCAGAGGGGGAGCCTTGTCAGCGCAGTCTCATAAACAACTTGTGGCGTTGGTTTGGCTTGGTTGGACCCGCAGCAGATGGACAGATGACACCATTCCCTGGCTACAAGAGTAGGCTGAGATCATCGCAACAAACAAGTGATCATGGGGCACATGCTGCTTGGCCCGGGCGAGGAGAGGAACAGTTGTACTGGCCCGCCCTGGAGCCACACAGGCAACAGGCAACAGGCTGGGAGTGACTAGCGCAGTGGAAGTGCAGCCGCTGCATGGGGAACAGAAGAGTAGCGTAGCAAGGGGGGCCTTTGTGCCTGCCCTCGCTGGGTGGGTCTCAGGGTGCAGCGTGCTTATCTTGATCCCTTTCTCCTGTCGTTTATTACAAGTGCACACACTCTCTCTCCCTCACTTGTTTTCCCTCTCTCCTCTCTACGTCTCTCATACAAACACACACAGTCACACACACACACACACACACACACACACACACACACACACACACAC
>JAGFZM010000381.1:151869-180361 GCA_017657215.1 Limnothrissa miodon | reverse complement strand
GAGAGAGAGAGAGAGAGAGAGAGAGAGAGAGAGAGAGAGAGAGAGAGGGACAACGAGAGAGAGAGAGGCTAAAGGTGAGGGTGAGCAGGAGAGAAAGAGTGCGAGAGAGAGTGGTTGAAGAAGAGGGGAAATAGGAGAATGAAGGCAAAGGGGCACAGGAGAGAAAAAAGAGAGAGATTTAAAGAACGGACACTGGAGAGAGAGAGAGAGAGAGAGAGAGAGAGAGAGAGAGAGAGAGAGAGAACCCTGACAGGAAGAGCAGCAGAGAGCTGTTGACAGAGGCTGCAGCTCCGCTCATTCTCACCCCTCTCAGTGCTAATGACTATGCAGAGAGAACACAGTGACCCCTTCAGGACACTCACAACACTGCAAGTCTGGCCACAGGAGCAATAGGCACCACCAGGGGATGACCTCAATAACTGAAAAATGTTTAACTAAATAGATTTGTGAGGAACTCCAAGTGTGGCTACAAAATTCATGTTTTATGCGCACATGACAAATTCTTTTAAATGTACTTGTTTGACACCGTAGATAAGTGGAGTAGATAAGTCACAGAGCAAACTCAAGTATATGGCTGCAGAATTCATCCTTCATTTCCTCTGGATCTTTGCGAGTGTTACAGTAGTGTAAGTACATAAGGAGAAGTGTGCTTGGCAGGGCAGGCCCACACACCCCCTTCCACAGCTGGAGTGACGAGCATTCTCTTCTCCGAGACGTGCTTCACTCCAAAGGCTTGTTGTTTGCTCATGTGACAAGATTTATTGTTGACCTGGATACTCTGCAAGCTTCCACAAACATCACTGAGTTACACATGTAGCGCTCAACCCCCAGCCACCAGGCCCCCCATCCTTATTTTAGGACTTGTGTGAAGACTTCGCACCCCATGTGCATTTCATGGAGACGCAGAGAAAAGCCTAACCTTAACCCATATACAGTATGTCACGACACAGGCATATTAATGGGCAAGCATGAGTTAGAGTTATTCATTCATAGGCCTCTGCCGCCTATAGCGAAACATCTCAGATTGCCAGGGAGCTGCTAGTGGGCAATTCAGCGGTGGGGCTGCTATGGTTACCGTGAAAGTCTACCTTTGAAACAAGTCACAGAAGTGCAGGCTGGCAGGCATGAGCTGGGTGAGTGAATCATCGTCTCTAGATGCAGTGAAAATGTAAACACCGACAACAGATTTGTGGCACTAGTGTTTTTTCGCCAGAAAGGTGAGTGGCGGTGCGGTGTCAGACTCCAGCACATCTTGGATATTTTACACCTTACAAGCTCAGCCTCTGGGAAACTGTATTCTTAACAATGTAGAGCAGCACTCCCCAGCCATGTAGAGCATCATCACTTATTCCTCAGTTTGTGAATTTAATTTACAGTTAGTCACTTTGAGATAAAAATGGCTCATTTCAGGGTAAATGAAGGTGCCAACCTGGCTACTTGGTCTAGTCTCAGTGATGAAAGAAGTCTAAAGCTTTTCACTAATTACTACAGATTTACTCCATAAGGCCCCAACTTAACAACACCAGTCCATCTGTCCTAGAGTACATCATATGGATTTGATCATATATCACATGCACTTTTGGGTGGAAAAATTGAATGGAACCATAAATCACAACTAGTGGCTATATTTTAATATTTGATAGGGTTTCTGAGTAACTTTTGTCTTCTTAAATTATATGAGTGTCTGTTGGCTGAAAACAGCAATGTCAACAAATCAAACGTAAGCCCATATCATGGCAGACCATACCAAAGCAGCACCACCTATGAATGTGAATGGCAGACTGGAAAAGCTCCATTCCTTATTCCTTTGCGTTCTTTGTCTCTCTCTCTCTCTCTCTCTCTCTCTCTCTCTCTCTCTCTCTCACACTCTTTTACACACACATACACTCACACATACAGTCACAACCATGCAGGTAGAGTATAGCCCTGTGCCCAGCATGCAGCATCACTGCTCAGCATGCTCCAGCAGTTTGAATAGTGCACCATTAGAGTGTGCTTGTGAAATGTAATTCCTGCTGTCATATCTTAACAAGGGGTTTGAGAACCAGGTCTTTTTCACACACTTTTCACTTCACTTCCTTCACTGCAGTAACCAGAATCCAGAATCACTCTCCATAGCAACCAAAGCTGGATCCGTAAGCTATAGTCATTGTGTGTGTGTATGTGTGTGTGTGTCTGTGTGTGTGTTTTTGTGTGTGTGTATGTGTGTGTGTGTCTGTGTGTGTGTTTTTGTCTGTGTGTGTGTGTGTGTGTGTGTGTGTGTGTGTGTAAGAAGAGAGAGAGCAAAGTGGGTGGTTGGAGGGGTGGGGCTGGTTGGCTTACTTATGGAGGGTTTCTGTTTGTGAAAAAGTGATCCACTATACCAGTAACTTTCACTCAAATTTACGTTTGCAAGAGCAATTGCTTGTGTTAGACAATTCACTACTTCCACAGTTGTTGAGAGTTCCCCTCTGCCTCTCACTGTGGCTCCTCCAGACTCGGCTTTGGCCAGAAAGACAGTGCTAGCTGAGCAGTGGTGAGAATTCTTTCAAATGGAAAAATACCTCAAGTCTGCTGTCTGTCAGACACCAGCAGACTGACACTGTAAGGGGAGAGAGGAAAGTAAGAGGCTACAATCGATAACAAAACTGCAGTCAGACAGACAGACAGAAGAGCCGGACTCAGAGCTAAGGGACTATGAGCAACAGAAAGAAATAAATGAGGAGGTATAGACATACAGAAGTTTGATTGGGGCAACAAGAAACTTACAAACTCGCTGCATCTTTCTGCACTTTAGGTGAGCTGTACACACCCCTCCCCTCACACACACAGAGAGTGGGCAGTTTGGCTTCTCATTAATTCTGCACTTTGTTCCTCTGAAAATGTTCAGATTCAACAGCACATAGTGCCCATACGTACAGTATAAGTCAGTATAAGTGTACTTTTCAGTTCCCTGAAAGTAAAAACTGACAGTATATCAGTAATACAGTAACTGCTACAATATATTATTATACTGTATGGCTCTCCGGAATGCTGCGGGAGGTTTCTGCTCACTTTGAATGGGCCATCTCAATGTCTGAAGGACAGTTATTTCTGTAAAATGACTGCATTGACTGCATATCCTTCCTTGAGTAGAGATCATCCATTTATCACAATACAACTTGAAAGTGAAGGGAGATCAGCTGCCTTCTAAAGAATGCCTCAGGTTCAAGCTGCGTTGCAAACTATTTGTTTATCCGCAGCCACAAAACAGTATCAAATTTGGTTTAAAAGATTTTGTGTAAGTTTGTGTAAAATGTTCTGTTGCCATTTTGGCAAGTAGCCGTGTAATAATACAATAGTGTAGGAAAATAATTCTTCTCAGAACGAATCAAGAACCCTTCGCCTTTGATAGCAGATATTTTCCAATAATGATTATTAGTTTATTTTGATGAGTTTATTAGTCTGTAGTAAAAGGAAAGTCATTAATGACAGATACATTAATGAAAGATACATAAAAACAAATAAATACATTAATAACAAATACATTGTTAGGAAACACATTCATAACTGATTAATAGCAGAAATAATAATTAGCCTACAGATACATACTATTAGCTTGAACTGGTAAAACAGAAGTCTCTGGTAATGAATATAGCACATCGCAGTGTGCTCTCTCATAAGGAGAGCAAAGTATTTTTTATTATTCAGTTATTAGCAAGTTATTGTTAGCTTACAGAACCTCTTGAAATACTTGTTTTTTTTTGTTCGTTGGGATGTCTAACTCTCACTTTTCTTCTGCCCACCCCCTCTGCAGGGAGCGCATGCAGCAGTCGGCCATGTATGATCTGTGTGTAGGCATGAGGCAGGTGAGCCAGGAGTTTGTGCGCCTGCAGCTCACCTATGAGGAATTCCTGGCCATGAAGGTGCTACTGCTTCTTAGCACAGGTACAGTACGCAGATCAATGGGAGTGGATGCGTGTATTTGTGTGCTTGTGTAAAAGCTCATATGGGTGTAATATATGTGTGTGACAAAGAGCGAAAAAAGAAAGATGTTTGAAGAGGATGGTAACTTCATCTTCTTCTTGATGTTTAATGTTACAGAAGTCATTATGTCTTCTGCTCTGTGTCCCAAGCCAAATAGTTTCACTCTATTGTAGGCTGTGTAACCTGAAGAGAAGAAGCGACAGTGGTTGTTGTGAGGGAGTTTGGAGAGTATGAGTCCTCACAGCAGGACTGGTTTGACTACATTTTGTCCTTCATGAGCTGGAGTGGCAGGAGATGCCTGGAGCTCTAGGGAATCACCCTCACTAAGATCAAAAGACAACAGTCAACTCAGTGAAGGATGGAGAACTGCTTGGACTTGTTTGGACTTAACGATTCTAGAGATGATTTGTAACAATCTTTCAAAAACGGTATCTGATATCACTTATCTCAGTGCATCGCTTAAACCTGATTGGATTCTGAATGAGGCATTTTTTTTATTTCAGGCCCAGCTTGTTTGCACTCCAACTACAGTAGCAAGGAAGTCTGTCAATGATGAACTAATGACACCAACATGGTGTTTAGTCATGCTCAGTAATGTGTACTAATCATTCTGGGTTCGTTCATGGGAAGAATTGCTGAAAACATCTTGTCATAGTAATCACTTATTAATCATTGAACACGGCTAGATGTTATTCTACACTTTCTGAAAGGGGCATGATGTGGTCATGTAAGGTCTGCAGTTGTAGGTACTGTAGGTAGGTATGGCATGGTGATGTTCATTTGGAAGGCATATGGTCAGATGAAGGAGAGGAGAGGGAAAGATGAAAGCCTGTTATTCCCACTTGCTCTCCCAGCTTGGCTCTTCTCTGGGGAGTTTCCCGTCTTGGTTGGGATACTCACATACTCACAGGAATGTGTGTTAACATCGTAACATCACAGTGTTTCGAGTGTCTCAACAGTGTTTCTCCTTTCAGTCTTTTAGATGAAAGAGCAAGGCAACCTTGTGTATTGTCATTATCTATATAGTTAGTAGTTTATAACAAAATATGGCTCATGGCTACACACGTACACACACACACACACATACTACACTGTGCAAACACAGTATTCTGAGGATTAAAATCGTTAAAAAAGTAGGGCAAAGTTTGGAAGTATTGTTTCGGAGTTCAGACGAGATCCCAGTCTGCTACTGCAACTTCCACCCTTATCCATGGGCACCCAGCCAAGCAGCCCTGCTGCACTCAATAAAGGCCAGTCAAACAGGAGGCAAACAGCCAAAAGCAGCGTTTTTCTCATGCTACTTGCAAACATGGCTCTCACAGACGAGAAAGAGGGGGAGACTTCAATGAAGGAACCAGGCTGGCATGATTGAGAGACAAGATAAAATAAATTTAGAGGTTGAGGATTGAAATATAACAGATGTGAAATTTGTATCAATTTTCTGTCAAGTTGCATAAAATGTGCTCTATTTAGAAAACACGGCCAGTGTGCCTTTCAAAGCAACAAGAGGACCCTCAGAACCCCAGTGAGTCCATGAGGTGCCCACTGCACCTAAAGTAACCTATTAAACATGCGGCAGACAGCTGCTACAGTGCATAAGAGCATTTCTGCTTAACCCTCACCATGTTTCTAGATGCTTAAAAACACTGGGCCATTGATCTAATGAAATCTGTAATTACCATAATAAATGCGTTGTGTTTTTGGCTCTGAGGCTCTCAACATGGTCCTCTTGTTTTTTTCTGTAATTGGTAAGTTTTCTTATTGTAGGTTCAAAGCTTTTGTTCCTGTGAACTGAGCCCCAGTTAACCAGTTGACACATGCTTGCTTGATGTAATCTCAAGATGTTCTTAGACTGGCCAGCCTGGTGATGGAGCTGATTCCCCCACCAGTTCCACTGTGAAATGAAGTGCTTGCCCATGAATGGCCCACCATCATACCATAACACGCCATACGAAGGCAGATGTGATCATGGTAGATAAAATAATAACTTCTTTAACTATTTCCAAGCATTTGTACCCCCACCAGTACATGTCCTTTTGGTGGCATGCAGGCTACATGTAATGCATGTCTCAAGGAGCTGCATCAAACAAGCCCTCATTCACTCATGTGTGGTGTAGCGCCACCTATTGGTACCACTGGCCACTGCCCAATTTTCTTCTCAGTTTCTGGGCCATGCCCCATACTCATAATTCCTAAGTTTGTTTACTTTTTTGCTCCTGAGCCAGATTAACCTGATCATGTCCACTCGTATTGGCACGGTTTGAATAAAAAAAAAAAAAAAAAAAACTTTTTTTTACTTGCTGCCCTAATTGAAATGCCTTGATGCATTTAAACATATTAGGCCTACCTCATCTAAAGCTTTGAAAGGACATTATTTTTGATGGAAACACTTTACTAATTATTAGACTTTTGTCAGACGATTAGCTGGTACATGTAAACACATTTCATAATCATTCATATTTGCATTTAGTGTGTAAGTTCAGAATAATAAAAGAATAAGAAAAGAATAATACGAGATAATAAGAGATGGTTTGAGGAACAAAAATGTCAGCACGGGCGTGTATCGTTCGAGGATGTACTGGGGTTGTCCGGAACTTGCAACTTGAATCTTCCTCAAGAACCTCGCATTCAACGGGAGTGGTTCATGTTTATCTACAACCACGTTCCACTAAACTACAATCCGAGATTTTCACAAACACTACGCCTGAAACCAGGATCTATTCCAACTATTCTCCAAGCACAACCAATTCTGCCGGTAGGTAACCACGCTAGAATTCAGTGTTTTTTGGTCGCCATAACCATAGAATTATAGACTTGTATACACTGGTATTTCTATGGCCTTAACAGTTTGCCTACTTGATGCTACTTGGATATCCAGGTTATTGCGAAGCAAAAAAAAAGTTGCTGCACACTCGTCACTAAAGTGTTGGTAGGCTAGCAAGCTAACCATAACAACAGATACTAATGTCGCATTTCCACTACGGCCCCGGGTCCCCCCAGGCTTCACCCCAGTCTTAAACACCTGTGCTTAGCCCCAGTGTTGCATTTCCATTACCAAACACTGGGGTTTTAGGTGAACTTGGAATGTTTACTATCCAAACGTAATAGATAATATTAAATGGTAAATGGTTCTGCATAAACTATCATAAAGGCTGACAATCCTATTGCGTGTTCATTTACTGCTGTTCCGATTTACTGCTGAGAAACAGACCTGCTGCTTGCTTGTAGCGTAGGCGGTAACGTAGCGCGATATAAAATAAAACAGTAATGTTAAAAGGGGAGCGATAAAACTGTAGTCTGCATACAGTCTATATAACCTACAGTTGGGGTCAGACGTAGTTGGATTTGTTTTCTAGCGGCTACCTTCAAGCTAAATTTCCCCTTCACCTAAACAAGATTCACTGACCTACCCTTGTGCGTCCTGAGATTCCTTGATGAAGTTCGAAGTTGTTGAGCCAGCATAATTTATCTTTGGGCCAGAGTTTTTGCAAGTGGCTGTTAACTTCAAAAACAAATGTCATTATGCTACAAATTGTAACAGCTCTAATTTGACGTTAAGCTCCATCTGGGGCTACTACTACCGTTGCAGCACATTGACCTACTGCTTGCTTGTAGCGTAAGCTCAAACGTAGCGCGATAAAATAAAACGGTAATGTTAAAAGGGGAGCGATAAAACTGTAATCTGCATACAGTCTGTATAGCCTATAGTTGGGGTCAGACGTAGTTGAATTTGTTTTTTAGCACTAACGTTAAAGGCATTATCCGGAGTGAAACAACACGTAACTCTGTTGATTCACGTTGTTAATTGCTATCCATAGGTATAAGAACGACAGATTTTCATGCATGGTAGACCGAGTAACGAAATGGCAGCCAGCGCTAACTGATTAGGGCATGTCAGTTTCGTTTTCATATGCCCAATATGCTTAGCGTTAGTGGCCAGTTCGTGAATTCGGTCTACGTTGTACCTACTGTTGTCATTCTGATACCTATAGACACCATTCGACAGCCTCAGTCAACAGAGCTACGGGTTGATTCACTCCGGATAATCCCTTTAAGAGTACCAAGGAAACTAGGGAGCCAATCTGCTTCAGTGAAAAAACAGCCAATAGGCCTCACTATGAACTAGCCAATCAGTGCCAGGGGACGGGAAATACGAACGAAGGGTGGGAAATACGAACATTTTTAATTAGTATACATTTCTGAGCATGGAATAGACAGCCTAGAAATGCTCCTGGGTCTTTTTCAGCCGCACAAATTTGCATACACAATTATTGAGGCTCAAAGAACATTTTATGATGGTCAAAAATGCGTTCTATAGGCTCTTTAAACTTGACTTATTTCTACAATTCCATTCCAAACATTAAACTTTCATAGAGCATAGACTCAGGGCCCACATGAACGATTTCAAGTATTTAGTTTATTTGCATTATTTACACAATTTGGGCTTTCAGATCATAAAACACACAAAAACAGGAATTCAAAACATAAGATTACTGTGAAGGCACTGAATAAAGGCAAAGGGATTCCCAACTGAGTATTGAAGATTGACCAATCGTTTTGATAGATTGACTGATTTGATCTGATTTCTTTCTTTTTTTCTGGAAAAACTGAGAAGAATGGTGATATGATATTTTTTAAGCTCGATTAAGTATGTGATAAAAAATGAACGTAAGTTTAAGAATAGTACAAACCAACCTTATGAATGTGTGACTTACACAAGCTAACTTAGTCTTCAAACACATTGTGAATGGTGTCATAACGGTAAGAGAGAGGTTAAGGTATAACTTAAGAACTACTCAGCGATAAGAAGGTTTTGGGAAACCCTGGATTGTGAGCTCTGTCTAGTGCGTTTATCCCCTACTCAGTACATGAGACTAAAGAGCCATTGGGCCTGTTATCTACTGGCAGAAAATCACAAGTAAAAAGATAAGAGGGAGGAATGGCTCAGTCTCTGGATACCCTTGAGACCATGTGTTACATGACAGCATAAAGAACTTACCATTGTTAGCCGCTATTGTCATTTTTAGAGAGCCTTCTCCATTTCAGCTAATGAAATATGATAGCGTGTCTAAGTTGATTATTATTGGTGATTCAGCACAGCTCTTACCGTAGTTCAGTGCCCAGTGGGTTCACTGGATTCTAACATTGAAACTGTGTGTTTGTTTAGTTCTTTGTTTTATTGTGCACATGTGGGTATGTGTGTGTGTGTGTGTGAGAGAGAGAGAGAGAGAGAGAAAGAGGAAGAAAGAGAGAAAGAGAGTGAGAGGAAACACAATTATTGTGTGTACATCTTTGGTCATGACCTCAGGGTCAGATTTCTGTGATGTTCCTAGTCATCTTTTACCTTGTCTCAAGTTTGGCCCAGGGCTTTAAGATTCTGCGTTGATAGAGAGAGTGTGTGATAGGGGCCTTGACCCCCCCTAAAGCATTGTTCCACTCTCAGAGTCTCTTTTAACACCCGCCCCTTGCATTGGATTTTGCCAAACATCATTTTGCTTGACAGCCCTCCCATACATATTTAGGCATGCCAAAGTGATGGCTGAGGAATAAAGCACTTGATTTACAAGCTTTGAGATAAGGCTAAAGCCATAGCGGGGTAAGATGAGAAGATAAGAAAGAATGTTCCTTAAAGCATCACACCCCATTTCTTGATGTTTGAAAACACCATATATTCACACAGGTGACTGAAGTCAGGACTTTGAAAGGAAGTCAGGATGTTTGAAAACACCACACATGACACCAAACACCCACACACTGTTTTGCCAGTGCTTTACACCATCATCAGGCAAGGCAGGTTTATTTTAAGAGCACATTTCATACACAAAGGTAGTTCTATGTACTGAACAAAAAGGTAGAGTGAAGGATAAATGCAAAAATAAAGATACATAGATATTCCAATTAAAGGCATGGCATAAAAAGTGAAAGTGTACAAAATAAGAAAAATGATTTTCACTTTCACTTTTCCTCATATCGTTTTGAATGTAAAGTAATATTATTTAATGTTCTCAACAAGTCAAATGTAAAAGGTTGGTGGTTCATGATGGTGTATCATGCAACAGTGGCCGCTGGCAGATGACCACCACTGGGCAAATATGGACAGACCTGTATTTGCTATCGTATGATGCCGCGTTTTGTTATGTGTTTCTTATTTGCGTACAGTATTTGTCACTGGTATTGTGACATGGTGTACAGTTTGTATGTGACGTGTGGCTATTGTCGTACTTGAAGTTTCCAACAGCAAAATTGAACTCTTTGAAGTGCACTGAAATGAATGGTCATAGAAGTGTCAGTGGCTTTGGTTGTGTGGTGGGGTGCTGGTGTTGGTAAGGTAGATGTTAATGCTGGTCGGTCTCTGCTAAGAATGATCAGGTTTGAGAGATGCAGAGTTCACTGTCCCTGTACACGTGTGCACGGACCTAGACTTTGCCCATATACTCAAGTGCTAAAAGGCACACGATGATCTAACAGGGGCTTAAACAGGCACTGAGCCCTCCTAACAAGCATCCAGCAGCCGCAGGCGAGGGGCCCCCTCTCCCCTCCTCCCCCCGTCAGGAACAAAAGCAGAAGAGAGCTGTTTTCTCCCTGACATGACAGCCATTACAGAGGCGTAATCAGGCCAGTTTCCATCCAGCAGGCCCCTAAATGCCAGCCCCGCGGCTAATGAGGCCTATGTGGGTCAGTAGGAGAACACAAGAAAGGAGTGCGGGAGGCAGCCAGCGAGGCGGACGGGTTTAGCACATTGCTGCTGAACACACAAGAGGGAACATGGAGAATCACCACCCCCCACCCCCCTCCTACACACACATACACACACACAAACACCCTCCCTTCACCACACACACACACACACAAACCACCACACCACCAACCCCTCAACTGCTTTCAAACCACTCTGACACAATATTTACCAGTCCCATTCTGATGTGTGCCACACAATAGACACCAGTGTCTTGGGTAAAAAAAATATACAAGATATCAGCCGTGGCATTCTAATAACTGAGAGAATTGTTCACAGACGTAAAAAGTAAAAGTCCCATCTTATATTAGTTTAGTGAACAGTGTGGAGCTGCTCTCCCTCCAGAGGAGTCTCAGAAGCAGGAAGCAACGGCCCATGGCTAAACAGTTTTGCCTCTACTGTCCAATCATTTGTATTGTCGGGCTCTGTTTAGATTCTGCAGAACAACAAATGACCTGAAGGCCTCGATTACTCACTCTGTGCACAAAAATCTTAAAATAAGTTTATCTTCCATTTGTCTGAATGCAATTTATTAACCATTAGGTAATCTGATTCACTGCGAGTTTGACAAAAAAAACAAAGAAAGAAATATAATTTCAGAATATTTTTGGCACTGTTCCATGTATCAGGCTAATGTTTTAGCGATAGCGAGAGCGAAGCAGCCTGATGCTCTCCTATCTTTAAAATGTATGATTTCAGCTTTATCGATTGTTTCCCTTTGTGATGATCAGGCATCTTGCTTTGTTTTACCAGTTCCTAAAGATGGCCTGAAGAACCAGGCAGCGTTTGAGGAGATGAGGGTGAACTACATCAAGGAGATGAGACGGGCCGTGGGCAAAGCCACCAACAACTCGGGTCAGACGTGGCAGCGCTTCTTTCAGCTCACTAAACTTCTGGACGCTATGCATGATGTAAGTTGTGCATTCACTTAGTAGCCATTGCAGTGGATTACAGTCAGGTATTCATTCTCACAATATACATATGTAATTATGCCTTGCTAAAGGATTATATTGACAAAATCTCAACATTGCCTATGGCAAATGAAGAATTTATGTTTGTTTTTTTTAACTCTATTACATCTCACACTGAGAGAAGTGTAGTTTTTAACTCCAAATTGCTAGTCATATGATTAAACCTAGGTTAAAATGTAGATGTTAGGATATCAGGTGTACAATTGAAGTCCTGTAAAGAGCTGTGAGGAACCGGCTCCAGGTGAGGATGGGCTCTTAGCCGTGTGGGTGACGGTGGTGACCAGTGCCCTGGGAGGTTGCTGCTAAGGGCCAGTGGCTCCCCCCAGTGGCCCTCTGGGGCTGCATGCCTTAGGTGATGCCTCAACCTGCTACAGTACGCATCTTATCAAAGTCTGGCAGAACCTGGCACACTGTATGGCCTTCCTTGCTTGCTCGCTGTACAGAATGTCCTCAAACCACAGTGCTATTGGGTCCTACAACTGGGTCACAATGTATGTGAACGTGTAACATGCACAATGTGAAAGAGATGCAGATTGATTCGGTTGTCTGTTGTTTCCTTATTTCATATTTGATTTGTTAAAGGGTCAACCTGACATTAGCATAATGTTTGCATCATAGGAAAATGCAGTATCTAACAGCTGTGAGCTTTGTGTCTTGTAGCTTGTGGGGAGTCTCCTGGACTTCTGCTTCTACACGTTCCGGGAGTCACACGCGCTGAAGGTGGAGTTCCCCGAGATGCTGGTGGAGATCATCAGTGATCAGATCCCAAAGGTGGAGTCGGGCCTCACTCACACGCTCTTCTTTCATAAGAAGTAAGCCAGCGGCAGCAGGTCAGACCAGGAGGCCAATGAGCAGGAGGAACCGGAGAGAGAGAGGAGAGGAGAGGAGGGCCGAGCCTGGAGAGCCTGACACCACCCACAGGTTGTTGACACGTAAGAACACGGGGAGCCTTAAAAGTGAGGAAGGCTTTGGTCAAAGACAGATGGTCAGCAGGTTCCAGGATGGCTTCTGACCGTTCCCAGGCCACATAAAGACAGACAGAGACCAGGAGATGTCCAAAAAATGACAGTTTGGACATTGTGTATTTTCTTGAAGTGTTCTTTTCTTCTCAAAGCCGTGACAGCGTGCTTCTTGTTGCCCCAAAGACAATTAGGACAATTTTTTTTCCTATGGATATAAAGCCATGCATTTCTTTGGTCAAGCTCTAGGGCAAATTCATGACACATATACAAACATACTTGCAACACATGTATACACATTCGCGCAAACACACTCAAAACACACACATTTCAAAACACATATACTGCAGCTGATTATTGTGGCTTATCTGTAACACAGTTTGCGTTTTTTGTTTTACCATTCCTTGTGGACAGGACAAAGCAGATTCCTAAATTGGCAAGATGATGAGGCCTTTACATACATACAATACAGAAAGAAAACCTTGCATAGGAAACAAGGCAATTTCAACATGCTCCAAGGGCTATGACTTCAAAACAGTGTCTAATTGGTATTTTTCAATGCAAACGGTAACAACACTCACTAAAATTGCAACCATTGCATAACAATCAAAACCTACTCAGATATGCAAAACATAATTATTTAAACAAAGTTAAGCGTTTTTATGAATAAAAACAGTTGTCTTTGGTATGTGAGATGGTTGTACAAGTTGAATTTGTGTCTTTTGATACTAACCTATGAAGCATAATGATGTGCACACATACCATGAATCATTTTGTAAGAACCTGTTAAGAATACTGGCACTTCATCTGACATAAAGCACTTAGTCTTTTCAGAATGTCTGCATTAGCAGCGGTATCTGGCAGTAGCATCCCAAAAGACATTCCAGACTACTGTAAGTCCAATGAAATAGCCCCAGGATTACTGTCAGTGGCAACCAATGTGAATAGCTACAAGAGGTGTAATGGTCCAGCATAGTACAGAGTACTGTCTCTGATGGTGCACCAGACTTACAGTGTTGCCTCCTGCTAAAAGCAGGGGGGTGTCTGGATTTCTGGCAGATGTTTGGCAAACCCCCTTTCAAAATAACCCGATTTCCAACTAGACAAACAGCCTGTTGAAATGTCACCCCAATTATGGGATAAAACATTGTTTTCTATCCGTGTTTAATATATATATATATATATAATATACACACACATAAAAGAAGTAAGAATACAGTCTAAACATTGGACTCCATTTTATATTAAAGGTGCTTCTTTTCATAAAACCAAGCAGATTTACCACATTTGAACTGTAGCTGCACATGTACAGATCCACAGGTAATACAAAGCTTCAAAGTCATATACTTTCTACATACTGGAAAGCAAAACATTTTTCAAAGAGCTAACGCTTTGAAACAACAGTAGTCGTCTACAAAGCTTTCTGCATACATATGTAGGCTACATCTGGTACACATTATTTGCTTCTGATGATTTTGTGGTTTCCCAAATGTTGTGCAGAAAAGATCTGGATTTAACTTTAATTACTCCTCTTCCGCCATCTACATTTCTTAATAGTTCTGGGCCAACTGTCAGAGTAAATGCTCTGTGGAGAACAGGATTGAGGTGTGTGCAATGTGTAAAACTCAGTGAGAATCCTAGAGATTCTCCTAGGGGGGAGGGGGTGGGGGGGAGCAGAGTGGAATGGCTGGTCAATCTTTGTATGTGTGTGTGTGTGTGTGTGTTTCATCCAGTCTTGTCTTGTCCTTCTGCCTTCTGTGTAAAAGCTGACTGAAGCTATGTGAATCCCCTTTTCCAAAGGGCATTGTTGGGTTTCACAAGGAAAGGATTTACTGTATGCTTTCGACTGAAGATTTTGCAGGGGATGTTAGTGTGCTAATTAAGACATTAAGCAGACAGTTGTTGCTGGAAAACGAAATGTTTAAGAATGAGTGTGTGTGTGTGTGAGAGAGAGTCCAATAACCTACCCTGTGGTATGTAAATCACTGGTTCTTGCAGTTGGTGTTCCATAGGTGGCACAGAACGGCAGAGGCAGCCCTTGGGTAACAGGATGTTACCACGCACCCTTTCTGTCTACACTCTGCTGTATGTGTTTGTGAAGGAAATGGAAAACTATAAGCTGTAAGGATTTTTGTTTGCCATCTTTGTTCTTTTTTTTCCTTTCCCCTGTCTATTTTGATAAATATATATGTAAATCAGACTCATAAATGGTTCATAGGCTGTATGGGAAAGTATTTTTTGAGAGAATTATATTTTGCTGGAAAACAATATATTAGTACTTTGTCTAAAAGATACAACAAAAGTATGAGATTTTTTTTGTAAAGTGACAATGTTTATGCATGCTTTTTGACCAGATGTTTACAGTGTATTTAAGAAGGGAAATCCGTGCCTTTTTACTCTCACATGAAAGGTTACCATTTTACAGTATCTGGTGTAAATAAACAGTGTCCCAGTGTGCACCGACATTGTGATGGAGATTTCTACTTTTGATCCATCTGTAGTTGGAACACTAGTCTCCCATGTGTTTGTATGTCTGGCCTGTTCTCCTGCTATGTTGTGGTTATAGAGAAAAACCTGTGAGAGTGTGAATGAGAGAAAAACTCACAAACGACGAGAGAGCAAGAGAGAGAGAGAGCAAGAGAGAGAGAGATAGAGAGATGAATGTAACAAGGAGAGAAACACTATAACATGAATGTTAGATTTGCAAAGCGTTTTTTGTCTCCATTTCTGTTTGTTAAAAAAAAAATAATGTGAATTTCAAAGAATTTTTCTTAGTAAGATGGTTTTGTACATTTTTGTTTTTTTTTCTTTCTCAGTGTCAACACCACCTAAGTCCAATAGGAGTCATTGAAAGCTAGTTCCTGTTCTATTGCATAGATCCCACCCACTGGATGCATATGAATAGTTGTGTGTTTTATGTACAAATCCCTTGATGAGATGGTTAATTTATTTAACGTTGCAAAATTCACCCAGGACTCATCCATATGCCTTAGCTCCAGGATCAGGCTGGGTAAAGCTGGCCTGTCTTGCATTGGGACAGACATGCAGGGCATTGAAAAAAATCACAAGCAAAATGGAAGAAACAAAGGGCAAGCAGTGTCCAGTGCCCGCTATATGGTGCCACAGCTACCATTCATGCAGCATTGCAGCCGGCGCTGTCATGAAGCTCAAACTGATCCAGGCTCAGTGATTCTCTGAAGAAAGTAGCTGAATCTCTCAGTGTGCTGACATACAATATCCTCACGACCCTACCAGAGAGCACTGCGCTGCTAAAGATGGTTGCTTTGATCTCGCAGTAAGATGATTTCCATTGGAGCAAACATGTTGTAAAAGGCAGGCTTGTAAGCAAATGGCTGCAGGACCTCATGCTTCTGTACATTGTTTAAGCAGCTACTACACCGTATTGCTCCTCTATAGTACTGTGGTATCCCAACACTATGCATTTGTATAAAGTGACTACTGCAGAGACTGGCCTTCTGCAGAGCTATAAGGTAAACTAGACTTCAGTAGGTAGCTTTTCAATCAGTATTTTGCTAATGAAATGAGCTCTGGTCTCCTTCATGAGTAGGAGTCTTCTGTTTTTTTTTCCCCAAACAGCCCCTGATGTATCTGTCTGGTTTGTGTTGTTTTAACCATCATACTTGTTCAAACTGATCTTGTGTAAAGCAACAAAGCCATATCTCCTAGTGTGACGCAAGATGCATTTCCTGTTTCCTTGCAAAATAACAACTATGAAAATCAAAAATGTTTTTAATCCAATGCTTTGTACAATATTTGTCAGCAACTATCAACAAAGATCATCACTACTATTGTTCATGACTTTAAGACAAAATTCGCAACTAGTTCCTCAAAGCTGTATATCTTGATGCAGATATTGCCATAACTGTGTTTGCAAAAATATCAAGGGATTCCAATAAAGCCCCTAACTCACTCCCACACAGTGATGTGATGTGTGCCTTTTTTGGGCCTGGGATGCTCTCCACAGTCTTTCCCTCAGACTCTGTCTTAACAGGACAACACACGAGATGAGGACATGGAGGAGTAGTAGCGGGGAGCTCAAATCTCTCAGACGGCGTACAACAGTAAACACCATACATTCATTCATTCAGCAAAACAACCCATCAACCATGAAACCACACTTAACACAGTAATAGAGTTGATAAAGCTGTGTGCAAATTGAAAATAACAACAAAAAAAAATGTATGAGAGATGAAAAAGAGTGAAAGTGACAGGGAAAAAAAGAGAGATACTCCATTAACCTCATTAAGAGGCGCAATTTGAAAACCTGCCCAGCTGCCAGACTGTAAGTGCAGACAGTATTACTTTTGCTCTTTTGCGCAAATCCACAGCCCGCTCCAAATCTTCTCTCAGACTGCCAGACAAATACAATCTATTGGATCAGGCTGATTTCAGGGCCAGGCCTGCACACATGGCTGCCTCAATGGCCTACTTTCCCCTCCCAGCACAGCCTGTTGGATTTCTCATTTTCTGCTTTGTTTTTCTCTTACTTGGAGTCGCAAGCCAGCTCTCTCAAAGCTGCCTCTCTCTCAGAGCTGTGACTTACTGTCATTTTTTTTTATCTTTTGACAACATTTTGTTCCCCTGGGCCAGAATTGTAGCCATTTCCTTCAGGTCCCAATCATATGCACATGTTCACTCCTGGATAAAGCAAAATATCTTTTGGGAGAAGAGTGACTGTTATCATACAGTACAGGATATCTATGATTGTTAAAACCAGAAAGAGAGAAAAAATAATGAGAAAAGGATAAGAAAAGGATATAAAAAAGTGAGAAAAAATAAATGAGGGGGAGAAAAGAAAGAAATGAGTGAGAAATGAGAGAAAGATGAATGGAAGAAAAAAAGAGGGAGTAAAACTAAAGCGATCACACATGAATCCTAACCTCGGCTTAAAGGCAAAGTCAAAGTGTGGAAGATAGGGAATGGGGCATCAGCAGCCAAGAGAGTAAACCCATCTCATTAGATCAGGCTTGCTTGATTATGTAAGCAACTGATGCCCTGACTCCAAACCTATTTTTGGCTGGTCCCCCGCCCGTGCCTTGCCCAATCACAGGCACCATTAGTTACTGCCTGTCTGACTGCACAGTCATAAGTATTATGTAACCTGGGTGTACAGCTGCCTAGATGTGCTTTGGACCCTAATTAAACAAAAGCTGTCAAAGTATTTAGAGTATCCCATAAAAGATCTGAAGACAGACAGAGTGGAGTGCTGCTATTTGGCCACGGTACAAAGGGACACGGCAATGCGCTGGAGTCGGTGAAAAGGCAAAGCCTCGAAACAACTGTAGCTGTGTGTAAATCATCTGTGTGTCTGGTACATGTACACTGTCCAGCGCTCCTGGAGAAGTCTATAAGCAACTCTTGAGTTTCAACACTATTCGCTCCTGAACAGTGCCACCACATGAAATGCACATTTGATTCCACATGCACCACTGAAACAAAATATGGCCGCAATAGCATAGCGTGCTGTTAACTTCAACAGGAATTTTTAGAAACATGTTATTTTAGTACCTTATTTGCACTTACAAGACAAGACTGGTTGGACAGAATATAGGTGGTGGATTTTATGGACAAAATATGGATCTTCCCATAATGCTCAAAATATAAATTCTAGACTGAATAATAAAATATTTTATTCACTTAACATTGATCAACAGAATAACCAATAATACAAAAGTGAAAGGCATGCCAAAACCTTTAGAAATGTCATCAATCACTGCCTTAAATTAGCAAGCAAACATTCCCTCATGAACAACACAGAAAAAGAAGCCTTTTAGGGAAATGAAAATATGTCAACAAAAAACACCGAGAACAAGAGTGGGAGTGTGGACTTGGGAGTGCGGGCTGTGGCTAGAATCACTGATTCCAGGAACTATGGCCCTGTGGCGGTCCTAGCCACACGACTGTTTCTGGAGGTCATTTTAAAACACAATACAAACACGTAAGACTTCAGACTTTTATATAACGGTGCATTCAGAAGTGATATATTTGTGTCACTATGTAATATTATTTATTTGTTTCTCAAATGCTATTCATAAAATTATTTTTAACTATTAATAAATTTAACTTATGTACAATTTTGAAACAGTGGCTCTGCCCATGTTATTGGACGGCGTCAAACCTTTAAGGACACTAGCGACGTGGAGGCAATAGAAATATGACATCTATAACTACAGTCCATTATTCCAGAACCATAATTAAAATGGGACTCAACAGTAGAAAAGTAAACTTAAAAATTCAGATAAAAATAATAAAATATCAATCAATCATCAGCAAGGCATAATCCAATTAACTGCATGCATTGTATCAGTAAAACCATAAAGAGCAGTCATGCAGCATATTATGAAAGAAACATCAGTTAATTATGCAGGGAATGAACAGAGCCATTGCATAACAGAAGCCCAGAATGTCTGTGGGCAGCTCCAAAATGCACACTTTAGGCTCTGTGTCATGTCTGGGGATCCAAGCCAATCAGCACACAGTTTTCACCTCTCTTCCAGTGACACGAACGGCCACACATGCTGTCTCTTCCTCACTCACACTCTCGTCTAGTCAAGCTGTGGCCAACTGAAATGCACTTTTTTTTTTTGTTGGGATTTTTTCCCATGAAGAGCAGACAGATGGATTAAAAAAAAAAAAAGAGAAAAGATATGGAGTGAGAGAAAATTTTCCACCATGACCATGGATACCATGTATAAGAGGGTGTGAGAGTATGCATGTGTGTATGTGAGAGAGACGTGTGTGTGTGTGTGTGTGTGTGTGTGTTACAGCATCTCTACATAGTTTTCAGGGATGAGGCCCTTCTTCCCCTCCAGCACTCCTTCCAACCAGCCAGGCTCCCGGGAGAGGGTTACTGCAGAGAGACGACAGCAATGACAATCACGCTCAACAGCAACAACAGGAAACAAAGACTTCTTTACAAATCATTTATTTCATCTCCTGCAACTTAAACGCCTACACTTTGATCCTCTTCCTTAATATTTCCTTGTGGACACAAAGAGGCCATGGCCCTCATTTATACAGCGTGCGTAGAAATCATTGCATGCATTTCATCCTAGGTCAAATGAGAATGGATTTTTTATTGGTATTTATCAAAAGTGCGCTGGCAGTTTAGATATATACCAGTAAGTGATCAGTAATAAAAAACCCATTGGCTACCATAGAACTGACCCTTGCCCCTGTTTGCTATTATTTTCTTATGGTGGGCTGGTATTTCCCAGAGGCCCCAACGCTTAGATCATACCCTTCTCATCTGGCGCATATGCATTTACCAGGTGCTGTTGCATTTGGCCGTATAAATAACATGAACCCTTTATAAAGCTATTTTGATGATCCGTGTTGATTAGACCAATAAGTACCCTATCTGTCTTAGTAAAATGTATAGGCTGTAGGTTACAATAATACAGAAAACTAGAGGCAGAAAGTTATGACATAGCATTGGACCACACTGTTATTATTTATCATTAAATGTAGTGTTATAACTGCAGAGGCCACAGGGAGCTATTTTTCACATGCTAAATGCCAAAAGCATGAGATGGCAGTTATGGCTGATCTATTTTCCAAAACAACTGGCTGTACTTTGGAGGCTTTTTCTCCAATTAATCTATGTGTTTTAGCAGAAATATAGAGATTACTTAGTTTGGTCACTATTAATAAACTCCAACACTAATCCATATGTTTTACCTGAAATAAATAGATTACTTATTTTGGCCACCAATAATCAACTCAAACATCTGACTGATGTTTTCATGATGGAATTTGCAATGATTTGCACTGGCCATGTCAGTCAATTGTAACCCAAAAGTGTGTGGTTTGTATGAATGGTCAGAGATGCATGAAAAACTTTTCTAAGAACGTTTCCACAAGAGGAGTGGAAAGATATTCTATAGTTAATATATGCTGTAGATATAAAGATATTTCCAAGAGTGGAAAGATATTACACCTCCTCTGCAACATCCTTTCAATGTCAGTCTTCATTTGACACTCTCTTTGGATTATAGTAACCCAATAAATATCAATGTGTAAGAATGTACCATTATTATTGAGCTGTAGTTCACTCATGCTGGTACAGGGGTTTCGAGGTGTCCTTTCACCAGTTTATTCTGTGGAGTTTATTTCACATTCCCACCTGATTAAAAAGGTACAGCTATGTGAAAACACTCTGACTCCCACATGAAGTGGATCACATAGTAAAGCCTAGTCCTGTTTGACAGGTTCCCAGTGAGCAGTGGTCCCTGGGCCAGGGAGCATGTGTAGGGCGTGTGTGGAGGCCTGGCTACAGTGGGACTAGGGGAGGCGAGATAAGAGCTCAGAGAAATGCCCCGCAGGTCTCATTTCCTCTCGCTCTGATTACAACTATGCCCTGTCACCCTCATCATTGATCTGGGGATTGTGGGTAGGGGTGAGTGTGCATGTGTGTGAGCATGTGTGAGGGGAGAGAGAGGGAGAGAGAGAGAGAGTGCTGTGTGTGTGTGAGAGAGAGAGTGAGTGTATGTGTGTGTGTGTGAGAGAGAGAGTGAGAGCGAGCAATAAATGTAACATGGAGAGAGAGAAAGAGAGAGAGAGAGAGAGAGAGAGAGAGAGAGAGAGAGAGAGAGAGAGAGAGAGAGAGGTGTGGGGGTTTGTGTATGTGCGAGAAAGAGGGAAAGTGTATGAGAGAGAAAAATTAATGTAACAGAGAGGAGAGAATGTGTGTGTCAGAAAGAGAGAGCGCACAAGAGAGAAATAAATGAAACCGAGAAAGTGTGTGTGTGTGTGTGTGTGTGTGTGTGCGCGTGCGAGAGAGAGAGCGAGAGAGAATGAGCGAGACTTTCATTTGTGATAAAACAGCAGCCTCTCCTCTCCACATTGGTCTCCCAGCCCCAGTGCAATGCAATAAGGTAGCGGCGACGTCTCATATCCTTTCCTGTCCCCTCATGTCCTACTGTATACTCTACTGGACTGGGCTGGCAGAGTGATCGTGGACCGCGGGCCAACACTCACCGTTGTGGAAGATTGCGCCGGCCTGGAAGGAAAGCTCAGAGTCATGCTCCGCCTCACAGGGGTAGACGGCCTTGGCCTTCCGCTGGCTGACACTGAGGGATGGAGGCAATCAGTGACGGGGAGAACTCTTGCCTTACAGGCCCAGATTTCAATCAGCAAAATACACACACGCTTCACACCCACCGTGTTTCTGTGGTGGAGGGTTTTTTTTTTTTTTATCAACTACAGCCTTGGTAATCAGTGTGTTTAATCTACACACACACACATACACACACACACACACACACACACACACACACACACACACACACAGCATCCTCAGGCCATGCCAATTCAGCCTGGGTGTCTGTCAGAAGACGTGCTCTAGGGATAAAGTCAACAGAGGATTTAATGCCCTAAGTGTCCTAGTTTACATTCACTACATATATATAGGGTCCCAATGTCAAAGTGGTTTTTTATGTTCTATCTTCCATCTTGCCACAAGTGATGATTTACAGTGGGGACTGTTGGGAACAAACAGCAAGTTAGTCTTCAGTTACCTGGCTGACTAATAAATATTTCAACAGCCTCACATAACAGTGTTTGCGAGCGAGACAGGCAGAGCCCAAACACCTCCAATGCCACACAAACACAGACAGCTTGGTGCCATGGGTGCACAGGCACACAATATTTACATACAACAAAACAACAGGGAGGTGATGGATACAATACCAGCAAGATTCTTTTGGCTGCAGGCAGTGTGTGTGAGTAAACAGGTTTACAAGATTGCTGGAGAAGGGAGCATTTTATCTCCCAAACACAGACAAATATGAACTATGCAGGCTTAGAATTGGGGGGGTTCACGTGAACCACCATTTGGTGTGTACTCGACTTGCTGGGCTCAAACCCAAATGTGAAAATGGCATTATTACTTTGTGCATGTTGAACAATGACAAAAGCATTCAGCTTAAGGGTACCTATTGTTACTTTTGTGGTTACGACATGTTTTTGCTATGCCGGTGCACCGTTTTTCTGTCTTGTCTGTCTTGTCTAGTCATGTCTTCGCATGGGGATAGTGAGAAATGTGATTACAGTACGATTCCTTTGTATGTCTAGTACATCTCAAGAAATTGACAATGGAACAGTCTTTGACTTTGAGGATTATTAATAATCACATGTGGTGAGTCTGAATTTGTCATTTTCCCAAAGTGTTACCAAACAGCGAGGCCTTGGAATGAAGTCCTCAGCCAAATAGACACTATTACCCCCCCTTTGTCAGCAGAAAAACATTTGACAGCACACTCTTTTAACACTTGACCCAAAGGCTTCCATGCAGCCGTCTATATGCCTAGGTGCTGGCCATGTCCCTGCTGGTCTTGTAACTGGTGCTGTGCTGGTGGGGCTTATGCTAATGGACTCACGTTTCTTGGGCCAGCTCGGCGTCCGTCTCTGCTCTCGGGGCTGAGCCGGGGGAGGATGGGGGAGGTGCGGAGGTAGCGGTGGCCGAGTTCATCCACGAGGCCATGGCGGAGCTCATCCTGCACACAGCAAACACAACACACTAAGCCCTCCCCCTCAGCCCGCAACCACACCACTTCCTCCAGTCAGTGCGCATTAGTGACAAATGTGTGCCTGCCTGCCTGCTTATGTAATAGTGCTGGCCACTCTTAATGCAAAAGCAGTCTGACGAGAAAGCTTGTGTCTCTCGAAAGCCCCAGTAGCAACCCTCTCAACTCTGTCTGTGAGCCTCCCACCTCTGGCACACTTTCACACCTCTCTCGCTTTCTCTCTCTCTTCAGCCCTCCCGACTCCCAGGCTCTCGCTGCAGCTAGAATAATCAACAATCAAAAAACAGTTCCTGCAAAATTTAGTCAAGAGCAAGGCCAAGACTATAGATGTCTGTCCATATATAGTCATTAGGCCAGACCAGAAGATAACACAACATAAGAAGAACAATAAGTACCCTTAATGCCTGAAAGAGACATCAAACTAACAGAGGCGATGGCCATAATGAAATGAACATTTATAGGAAATGGCAGTGAATTTAAAAGAAAAGCGTGACTATAAAGCTTCATTTCTAAACTTGCTTCCAGAGCCTGCTGGAGTACTGAGCCATATTTAATGTGCAATCACATTCAGCTTCACTTCAGCTCCACTTCTGCCCTCTGTCTGGGTCTTCCAGCAACCCCACACATCCTCTCCACACTACCCTTCTCTCTCTCTTCTGAGAGTCTGTGTTCCTTGAATAACAGCTCCAACCTAACGCTGCTGCAGTCTTTTGATTCCCTCATAGGAAAGTTAACAAAATCAAGATCTGCATACAGTACATGCATGTCTAACCGAGCTTCCATCAAGGCAGAAGGCAAAAAAAAAAAAACGAACAGAGAGCAGAGGGAGAGAGTGGGAGCGCCTAGAGGAGTGAGAAAAACCCAGAGAAAGGCTTAGTTAACGCAGAGAGGAGAGGCTGAGGGAGAAATAGAAAATCGGAGAGACAGCAAGGTAGACAAATATGGAAAGGAGTGAGATTGAGAGGAGGAGACAGAGGAGAGAGAGAGAGAAAGAGAAAATAATAACAGAATCTGAGCAGAGGGAAGAGAAGAGATAGAAGAAGGGAATAAGGATGAAAGAGACAGATGGATAGAGAAGGAGAGATGGTGTATGAGCACAAGAGAGAGAGAGAGAGAGACAGAGAAAGAGTTGGCGTCAGACGGCTGGGACAGTAGATGAGTGTGGGTGATTAATGGTCCTGCAGTCGGTGAGCAGCAGCAGCAGGAGTCTCTAGCTCACTGCAGTGCAGCACAGACTCACATTAACCCTCTGACACAGGCCTGCTGCCAGCTCTCTCTCTCTCTCTCTCCCTCTCTTCTGTCTCTCATCCCTTTCTTTCACACATGGAGACTTACCTCCTCCCAAACACAGACACACTCACATACACACACACACACGGCCATGCATAGTAGGACGTGGACAAGAGTAATACAAAAAGAAACAGGAAGGGCTAAAATGAAACTTGCCTGGCCAACTGTTAGCAGCGATAACCACCTTTAAAAAGGAAAGCAGTGCAGCAACTGAACAGGTTTCTATACAACTGAGCTGCATGTTTTAAATTGACGTCTAAGCCTTACACGCACGAGTTGCAGCCAGGTGATAAGCAGGATAACAGCATTCAAGGTGTGCTGTTGTGCAGAATTGATGAACTTCGGGAAGGAAACTCCGCCTAAGTTCTCTGATTTCACCTCGTTTATTAATTCTGTATAACAGCACACCTTGTAGGCTGCCATCCCTTACTTAACAGATTAATAGATTAAATAGATTTGTAAATAGATTTAATGGATTAAATTTTGAATTAATATGATTCATAATTATTCACATTACATTCTGAATGCAGATATCTCAATGACAAGGATTTCATAACTATATCCTCACACCGAGGTGAGTAAGGGAGAAAACACATTTTCCATGAAAATGCTTCCTGCATTACAACCCATTTTGAGTAAAAAAAATATTACATCTACATATATCTACAAAATATTAACATTAACTAAAATTTACTGGTGTATGAAAGTCACTTTTAAAAGGCATGGTGCACACTGAGATATGACTGACTGAGATCGCTTGACTGTTGAGCAATGTAACCGCTGTGCAACTCAATTCTACTAACTTCATTGGTATATTTGTGCATATGGGTCAATGGTGAGTGCAGTTGTTTATTTTCCTACCACTATAACTTGAAACTGCGTTTGAAACATTTCCAGATCCAATTACAGAAATGCTTTAAGAATTGCAATGGATGTGGGCGGGGCTTGGTGTCACTGTCAGTCTTCTCACATTTTGATTTGTGTGCTCTCGATTCTCAATGTAATACCGTGCACTCTCGATGGGAGTGATAATGAACAATGAACTTGATTTAATCCCACTGATCAATGGCGACTGCCTGCTAATTTATGCCAGTGCAATGATATCTAAATGTCACCTTCATCAAATACTATCAAGGGCAATCTAAAATATTGAAAAAGTCTTTTGTTGTTTATCACACCCTGGAAAAATTATCCGTCCATATTTCTTTATTACTTTTTCACAAGTCAAAAAACAAAAAAAAATTCTCCTGGCGCCTTTTGTCACCTTAAAAGTGTCTCAACTGCTATCTCCTATCGCATGAGTCGTGTATTGCCTTTAATCACATTGCGCGCTGAAAGTGCTGCCTGGTCGAACTGTAGTTAAAATATTTGCGCAAGCGTTCCTTGCAACATTCGCGTTCTTTGCGTTGACTATGAATCAGCCCAAATGTCTGCTAGACACATCCCATATTTACTGGTGATGGTGTATTAAAGATTAATGTAGATTATTGATAAAGCTGGACCAATATGGTGGCATTAGATGCTGTTGTTAACAAAATGTAAATGTGCTTATTGTAAAACAACGTTCTTGTTTTCACTCTTGATACTTTGCCACCATGCTCATACAATACAAATCAAAACTGCAGTTCTTTCTACAGTGTTGCAATATTTTGGACACAAAAAACTGCATTTAGAAAAAAAATACTGCATTTTGTTGCAACGTACTGCATAATACAATATTTTGGAATCAAAATACTGCATTACTGCATTGCAGACTGCATTACAAATCATTTTTTTTGTAAGAGTCTAAACTAAACTGTTTTTTTGTATCCATAATATTGCATTTACTGCAGTTAACTGCAGTTTTGATAGTGCTGTACAAATGCAGGAATTTTCCATAAGGGAATAGGCAAAGATGTCAAACATGTTTTGAAAAGCTTCACAAATTACTCTGTTCCTACTTACACAAATAAATAAGTAGCAGACCCACCACAGGACAGTGGAACCTTCCATGTGTCAGCTCAGCAGGAGATCTCAAGCTCATTCATTTCATTTGGGAAAACCAGTCAGTCATCCAAAATATCTTAAATGCAAAACCATTTTCCACTATTTCCAAAGCACTATCAATATACTTTATTGTGCCTGTAAGCTTTACAAGCTGTTAAGAAGTGTACGCTTCTCAATTTGCAGAGGATTTTTCTAAGAGATTACCAAGCTAGAAAACAACTCTGAGGCTCACTGCAAAACACACTAACAATTCCCTTTAGGAAAGCAATTAGGAGTCATTTAGTAGCATCAGGTGGCGCTGGGCTGGTTTATTGGAGCTGGCCATGGCAGACACACACACACAGGCACAACACTGCTAGTGCTGGACGAGATTTAGAAGGCAACCCAGGCGGGCAGACACCTGCCGCCTCACAGCAAGGAGGGTCTTCCCTAAAGGAGAGCAGCCTCTGCAAGGGTAAACAAGATAAACATGGCGGCTTGTCCACAGCATTTACACGGGCAACTGCACACTCACCTGTCCTGCCTGCAAACGAGAAGTCAGATTTATTGTGCTGCATGGTGACACAATCCCCCTGTTTGCTCCCCTGGGTTGAGGAGACCAGTAGTAGGAGGATGGATCTTACATAATCCTGGCTGGAGGAGTCAAGCCCCTAAATATATTGTTAAGGAACTTCCATAACTGGCTTGTGTCCAAGAAGGTTTTTTTTTTTAAAAAGCTATAGTTTTGGTGCTTTCATTTTTTCCTCCCAAAAACTTTTCAATATCTCTTGCATGACAGTGAGCTAGAGACAGTGTATGTGTGTGTGTGTGTGTGTGTGTGTGTGTGTGTGTGTGATTGAGAGAGCCAGACAGAAAGGGAGAAAGAGACAGTTTGACAGTGAGAGACAGAGAAGGAGAATAAGTTCATTTCAAGGTGCCTCTGCAGTATGACAGTACAAGGAGCACATTTCTCCTGCACCATCAGCATTCAGCACAAGCCCTGCAGCTAGAAGTCACTCTCAAGGGCTGGGCAGAGAAAGAGGACCACCAGACACACACACAGACAGACAGACGGACACACACAGACAGAGAGAGAGAGAGAGAGAGAAAGAGACAGACTCTGACAAGCACAATGATGGAGAGTGTGATTGGGTAATAAAGCAGAAATAGTAAAAGTACAGTTTTGTATAGTAGTACAACAGGAAACTAAAATGAAAATATAAGCACGAAAATGGACTCGCAGCACTTGTTTATAGGTAGATTGAAAATGAGCTCAAAGCACATGTCTATAGGTAGACTTAAAATGGACTCAAAGCACTTGTCTGTAGGTAGATTGAAAATGGATTCACAGCACTTGTCTATAGGTTGATAAAATGTAAGGTAAATTTTTCATAATAATCTGTACATTTGTTTGTGTGTTCGTGGATGCAGTGCATGGTCTCTTACCCTGAGCTGTCTGGGCTGTCTGCGCTTGTGGTGTCGTGGGGTTTTTTGGCTTTCTGTGGGGGGGTTCCAGGCCCAGAGGTGGTTGAGGAGTGTGACGAGACAGACTCATTGCTGCCTAGAGACGTCTCATCGGGAGCGGGTGTGCCACTTTCACTTGCCACTGATACTGCACAAACGCACGCACACACACACACACACACACGCACACACACACAAGCATATGGCAGTATAGATTTTTCCACAACATATAGTGCCATTAAAGTCTGAACAGTTGGTGAAGCCTCACAGCGATTACACCTTAATTGTGACCAAAATGTCAATATCATGTGTGGGCACCATCATTTTGCAGCACATTACCATGGGTTCTGTGAAAAACTTTGCTTCAAAATAGCATCTAGCATGTTACTGAATAAAATTATATACAAACATACATTATGAGTGATTATGAGGGGTCTTTGAAGATGTTACTGCCCCTTAAGGGGTCCCCGGTCAAATAAAGTTTCAGAACCAGTGCCTTTAACGCAACCTGCCACCGTATTTCAACATTGAAATATGTTCTTCCCCTAATTTAGACGAGTTGATGCATACCTGTCTTGCCTCTGTGCGTGCACGCAATCGCTTTGGCGCGCGATG
>JAGFZM010000381.1:128948-151469 GCA_017657215.1 Limnothrissa miodon | reverse complement strand
ACAGGAAGTGACTAACAAGCTTCCTGACTTGTGTGGGACTGAATGTGCGAGTAAATGGTAGTTTTTCCTCTGTCCATCTTTGCAGCAACTGAGTCAGCAAGAGGTGATTAAAACCACACTATTCTGTGTGTGTGTGTGTGTGTGTGTGTGTGCGTGCGTGCATGCACATGTTCATGTTTAAGTGGGAGAATGGATAAAGCCATGTCCTGTCTACGTGTTATCGAGACTCAAACTTCAAGAGACTCATTTCAAGTTTGGCTAACAAACTACAGAAAAGCAGTGTGTTTCAAAAGTCTTAATTTCACTTCTAATGTAGGGTTAAATTACTTCTAATGTAGTTCTATCAATCAAACCAGTACAACTGGGACAGAGAGAAAACGCCGGTGAGGCAGGAGACGCCTGTGAGGCAGGAGTAAACATGCATGAGGAGAATATATGTGTGTATGGATGGATGCGTAATCAATCAAAAGGAAATGTTTAAATTGGGAAGGGGGGAGGGGGGGTTCTGCTGGTCTTTCTTATACGCTGTTCCTGTAGGGTTCTTTGCAAAGGCCTCAGCTGGCCTACTGACACACTCTGATAGGGCTTTGCCCGTCTGGATGTCAAGTGACTTACGCTGATGAGGGTTTACTGTACCTGTCTGGATGTCAAGCGATTGAGGGTTGTACACGGCGAGGGGTCGGCTTTGGCGACCCAGCTTCTTTGACTGGCGAGTCGGGGCCGAGAAGGCTGCCGGAGGCGACGAACAGTTGTTGGGGGTGTCGCCGAAAATCTGCAAGTCACACAAGTCAAGTGTGTGAGTGCTAACTGTGCTAACTGTACCCACTCAACAGCGTCCTGTGAGTCAGAGGACACTATGGCTGGGCCATGACAATCTCATTTTCCAGCCCCCAGCAAATGGACCAGCGGCCATCTCTCAACGGGTCCCTGTAGGGACAGGGGGGACTGCTGGAGAAGGGGAGGGAGAGAGCGGAGGATGAAATAGGAGATTGCTGGGAATTGGCTTCCTTTTGTTCCCTTTTGTTATTCTTCCTATGGTACTCTCCTGTGAATTCCTTCTTTCTGCTTCATTTCCCTCCATGTCACTGTCCCACACCCACTCTTTCCCTTTACCCATCCTCCTTTCCCTCTCTCTCTACCCATCACTAGGACTCACTTGATCTTCATTTCCCTCTTTCTCTACCCATCACTAGGACTAATTTAATCTTTCTTTCCTTCTTTCTCTACCCAATACTGGGACTAACCTGATCTTCCTTTCCCTTCTCTCTCTACCCAATGCTAGGGCTCACTTGATCCTCCTCCCTTATTTCTTGGCTCCTCGCTCTTCTTCTCCATCTCCTCAGCACAGATGGATCAGAATGCTGAGAGCTATCTGCTCACAGCATCTGGGGCTATCGACAGCCTGGAGAGTCAGACAAGGAGCTAATGTCTGTCTGTCTGAGTAGGTGTGTGTGTCAGAAAAACTTGGAGTGTGTGTGTGTGAGCAAAAAAGCAAGAGGGAGAGAGAAACAAAGAGAGAGAGAGAGGGCACACACACCAGGCCTACCAGACCAAGAAAAAAAGAAACTCTGAGAGTTGGACAGACAGAGCTGCAGACTGCCAAGTCATTGCTCTGAATCTCCCGCCGCATCTCTCCCTGGTCTCACTGTACTGTAACGGCACAGAATATTAAATCTCCTCCACTACACACACAGGCTTCGGGCTCCCACACACCCGCACTGGGTTGAGCAGAACTATTGCTACACTGCTGATGCTGTACAGTTGCCAGCTCTTAGTTATTCATATCAATTCAAATGGATATTTCGCATAAAATGCATTCACAGTCTAGACATTGTTATGAAAAGAGATTTGTAAACAGACTCACCTACTTTCCCATTTAATTAGAGTGCTTTGATTTTAGTAATATCAGAATTAACACCGAGAGCTTTGTGTAATGCAGTGAAGAGGTAGTGTATGCCTTATGAAATGTAGACGGAACAGGTGGCAGATTAGGAGTTAATCTCACTCATCCATTCCTTTGGTGACATTTAGAGTGGATTAAAAATGTTTTTCTTTACAGGTTATTGAAATAAGGCCTGTGGGCCAAATTCATTTGTTAAATTAAAAAAAAAATGTATTGTTTCCTTTAAAAAAAAAAACTGTAATACTCCACTTCAATGCAACATCTGAGCATAGTTCAATCCATCTATCCACAAAAAAAAAAAACTATAGAGGCATTTAAGGCTCATAGTACGGTGATGACACTCTTTTTCATTCTCTTATAATGCTTGTTCATAACCTTTGAATACCATTTTTCACAAGAGTCTCAATACTCATTTTGTTCTCCAATGGAATGCAAATTGCCCTGTAAGACACAGCTCAGTTAAAACCAAACAAACCTGCAATCTTTACAGTCTGTATATGTAGTCTAAACTGCAAGGAAACAGACAGTAACCCATAGTGACTGGCTTTGTGTGAATTCACTTAACAACAGTTGAACCAAATGACCCTCATCTGACCTTTAGCATTGGCCTGAATGAAGTCTAAAAAAAGTGAGCAGTTGTCTGGGTGAGAGTCTTTGGGAGAAAACACAGGGCTCCCCCTGCTGGATACTCTTGCACCTTCATCACTACACAAAACACAAAACACTTGGCCTTATCCTGTCTGCTTATCTACAACAATCTATCTCTCTCTCTTACTCACATTTGACTACTTTATTTGGGAGGACCAATACTCATTAAAGCAACATCACACCCAAATATTTACAAAGAGCGTCTTGTGTCGCCAACATCAACCCAAACACTGTGCTAGCGTCCAACCATATTGATGTTAGGTGTATCAAGGGTAAAGATGACATCGCCTTCTCCATATATGTAGACTGCCTATAATTGCGGACACAGAGCAGTATCTCGCTAATTGCTTTGAGTTCTTCTTATTTAAACCAGCTATTTGCAGCCATCTAACACAGAGTCTATGAACATGTCCTAGACTACCATAGATAAGAACCACTAGATTTGTACTGTAACCACTTGCTGTAAGAGCATGCACTAACGGTTGGTATTTTATCATTTTTTCTGAAAAACACAAGTCCATGTATACATCAAAACAGCATCCCACTTCTAGAACCACAATAGTTTTCTTGCTTTGATTACGAATTTTAGGATGCTTGCGTTAATGGCTGGATTGTGCATCACTGTGTGAGAAACTGTATGATCGGTGCACTGAAGGCACACAAGTTTACCTTGCAGACGGAGGTTCATCCAGTGAGTGCGTTGCTGCGAGTGTAAGTGCTGATGAATTTCGTGCTTGTATATCTGGCCACTGATCATCTTACAGCTACCATCGTAATGTAGAGTTGCTTCTGCATGTACATTTGAGTTTACAATGAACTCCACCTCGATGTTGCTCACCTGAACTCCACTTGCGTGAGTCTAGCTTAACTCTATGTTGTTTCTACTGCATAGGTCATTTAAATCTGGCCAATCCGAACGCACCCCAAACACCCTAGCACGATTGTCTAATTTTCCGTTGGGTTTCTTTCTGAAGCCGAGGAAACTCGGTTGTCCACTAAGGGTAGATGGAACTTACGTTTCACACACACACACACACACACACACACACACACACACACACACTACACAAACTCCCAGATGCACCTTTTCATGCTGTTCAATCAGGATCTCCACCACTATGTTCTGGAACTTGAGGTCCATGATGGCAGCTACAGTTTCCTCTTGTGGGCGCATGAGGGTGGGGCCAAAAACCACGCCCAGGTTAGCTACGGTCATCAGGTTCTGCTTACTGTGGGCTGCCACCCTAAAAAAAGACCACAAACACAAACAGAGCTTCAGACACAGGCCATCACTTATTAGCCAGTTTCACACCAGCAGTGGGGCTCAGAGCTGTTCAGAGTGAATGGAGTAGGGTGATGCTTTCTGAGATGCTTTCTGTCCTAAGGACCAGTGTCTGCTCTTGACCACTGGCCTCTGCTCTTGACCTCTGAACTCTGCCAACTCCTCTTTGAGTGTCTGGATGGGGCTCTTGAGGAGCATGAAAAGACAAATAAGCTTGACTTTGGCCAGAGCAGAGAGAAGCTTGAGCACTGGCAAGAGTCATAAGGCAGAGAGCAGCCCAGAGGAGAGAGGAGGGGCATGGCAACGTTTCCTCTTATCGTAAAGAAAATATGGCTGATGGAACGGTCCAAGTCACTGCCGCAGCCCTCTTAAGCTTAATTTGATAAATGACTAAGCATTCTCAACATAATCCTCTATTTTCTTTGAGTTCACAAAAAGATAATAAAGCATATTCCACTTGTGTTTGTAGTGATGTAATAGGCAAGTAACTAATGAAATATTTGTCAAATGTCATCCAATGTTTTAATTATCTAAAGCTTTGTTTCTTTTTTTGCTTTACTGTAAAAGAATAGCAACAGAGTGGGAGTGAGCAGGAGCAAGAGATGGGTTGAAATCAGCAACCCTTCTGATTACCATTTTTGATGTGGTGGCTTCCAAAGTATGATTTTCTTTGTATATTTTGGAAAGATTTTTCTGGGGAGGAGATTAGATTAATCAGGTACATGATTGGTGTGTGTGTGTGTGTGTGTGGGGGTGGGGGAGAGTTTTGCTTGGAAAGTTAATTTACTTGGGTTAAATTAGGTATTTTAAGAAGTGTTAACTCTCAATGCTGTGCTTTTTTGATATGGTGAAGCATCCAATTTATGATTTTCTTTGCTTCCAATTTCTTTGCGATTTTCTTTGCGATTTTCTTTGCTTTGATGCCTTTGCTTACCCATATGAGGAATGTTTTTGTTGACAGTGAAATTTGATTCACTATATAACTGATTGCTATGGTGGTCATAAATTCAGTTTCTACTAAATACTGGATTTCATTGTGTTTGAATTTCATCGTTTTTGAATATTTTCATTAGGTTTCTGTAATTTCATTATTTTTGCATACTTTACAATGTAAAAATGTAACCATTCCTTGATTCCTTTAATTAATATGTTCTTAGTTCATTCAGCCTTTCTTCTGATGGGTTGGTTGCATTAATCTCTTGCAGTTGTTTAATTTTAAGAAGATATACTTCTACTTCCTGTTCTACTCCTTGGTGGGAATCGTTTGTTCCTAGAAAGCATGTCCACACTCTCCTAATACAACCATTTCATTTTCGCTCTTGCAAAAAAGGATGCGATCAAGCACCATTGGTTTCTAGATTTCTGAGGGGTGAATCTAATCCATTTCATTGTAACAGGGGCATGATCACTAATGATTACAGGATGTATTGTTGATTCTGAAATATTTTGAAAGTTAGAAATGCTGGTTAAAAAACATCAATGCAGGACTGAGAGTGGTGGACTGGTGAGAAATACGATCAAAAGAGTAGTCTTTGGAGTCCAGGTGCTAAAACCCTTCCCTACACCCATGAGGAGTGACGACTTGCTGTGCACCACCTCTCTAGGGAGAGCAGTAGAGAGATGGGTCTAGTGTGATTTGATTAACCATTCTGGCATCCACAGAATGTTCCCACGGAATGGGAATGTCTATTGGTTGTGATCAGACATAGATTCTGAGATGTAGGTCTGCATTTCCGGACTATTAGAGAAAAGTTACCCTGAAAAGGATAAGCAGATGAAAAGTGTAACAATCACAGTTAGCCAGTCTAACCTACAGAGCAACAGCACATGTTTTAAGTGTTGACTTCAATACACCAAATACCCGTATGGCCTTGCCTATGTCAGAATGTTGCAAGATCAGCAAACTGCAAACAATATATTGTTAGAGTAAGATATCTTCATTTTCTTTGAGTATTGGGTAGGAGGTGAATCTGTTGGTGAAATCCAGAATGTTTTTTCCTCCAGCTGGAGTGGCTTCTATAAACAACACCTTTACAATTTCTTGTCAAAAAACAACAACAACACAAAACAAAAACAACAACACAAAACTCACTCAGCCAAATTACAGGGTCAGGCCAAAAGTTTTGCACGGAAAAACGTGACACACAAAGAGGTATTCCTTGATTTATAGATAGATGAAAGATGCAGCAATGAAACCTCTCCAACTCTATTTCAGACAACAGAGAGGTGTGGTGAAACAGAGCCAAGGCCAAAAAGAGTAAGTAGGGATAAATTTCATGGAAGATAACCTTAATTATGTTTTAAGTCTGGGCTTACTCCAACATAAAATTCCCTGGTAACGTCTTTCTATTAAATGCACAGGCCTAACTTTTAGAATGCCAGAGGGGAAGAGATTATGTACTTATCTCCAATTTGCCTCTATTTCAAATAAAAGGTGAAAAGTGGACCAGCGTAAACCCTTGTAATGTTAGCTAACATTATTTGGAAAGAGCTTATCCCATCTGATCTTGCGGAGAAGAGGAAGGTTGCGCAAGCGGGAGCTGGTGGGGAGGCCACTCTAATCCCTGGAAGGAGGAGAAAGGCTGCAGTCAGACCACTGCGTTTCATTAAGAGAGACAGAGAGAGAGCAGAGAAAGACAGATGGAGGGAAAGAGCGAGAGACAGATGGAGAGGGAGAGAGAGGAAAAGAGAGCGATGTGAACAGAGAGATGATGGACAGATGCAGGGTAAGGCAGACTGATGGAGGGAAACTGAGCTTCCTGCATTGTGTAACCTCCCTCTTTCTCTCTCTCTCTCTCTCCCCCATGAATGTCTGTCGCTGAGGGGGCGTGCTGTTGCTGGGCGACAAGGGGTAGCCTTCAGAAAAGTCTTCTGTGTGTGTGAGTGCAAGAAAGAGAGAGAGAATGTGTGGGAGAAAGAGTGAGAGAAGGAGAGTGAGAGAGAGAGAGAGAGAGAGAAATAGAAAAGTGTGAGAGGGAATACAGCAGAAACTACAGTAAAGAGTAGGGCAAGCAAAAATTTACAGCTCAGATAAGACTCAAGGTAAGATGGTTTCCTCTCTGTCTCAACAATGAGAGGGCCTACAATATTAATCATCTTAAAAAAATCAGACAACAATACAAAATGGCCTGGAAAACAGATAGAAGGAAGAGAAATAGGCAACAATGCTACAAAAGCCTTCGGTAATCCATTTACGCTGCCACAGAACAAATTTTAAAAGTATCAGCTGGATGTATGCCTTATTTGAATTAGGACAAAAGAGCCAGAGCATTTGGTCTGTAAACGTGGGCGTTATATATCATCTGTGATAATATCACAACTGATGTGAAACTGATGTGAAAATAATTACAATAACACAACACAACACAACAACATAAAAACACAAGAACCTCCTGTTGACAAGTGAACAACTCCCTTAAAAGCTGACCTAGCATTTGCAAAACTAGTGTTATTTTACTTGCATGGGGCTAATATAGCCAACATAAACAAAGAAAAAGAAATTGAATTTATAATCACTTTTAATAGTGCGTTCAGCACCTAGAGTGGTAATTCTGGCAACAAGCTAGATATAAAACATTTTAGTTAACGTGACACCTAGGCAATCCTTATCCATTTGTTACTTGATATGCTTTGTGACAAGCTAAAAAGTGGAATTTTTAATTGTACGAGTCAAGCTTAAGTGGCTAAACTTAACTTAACCTCTTAAGGCACACCCCTATTTTTCCTTTTTTTCAAAACAACTGCATACCCAAATTGAAAGCTTGACAGTTCCTACATAGTTTTAGACTCAGGGATGTGCCTCATACCATTGGAAAGGTGACACCCTCAATATATGACGTCCCATATATGGGCGGGTGTGCCTTAAACCTCACTAAAGGATATCGACAAGGATATTGACAAATCATTGCTATGGCCAACACATAGGTATTACTGATATCATCAACCCCTTAAACCTGTAGCATGTAAGAATAACCAAAGGTCTAGGCATCAATACAAGCCTGCTACCAAGACAACTCTGAAATCCTGAGGCCACATCACAAATCTCAAAAATCACAAAAAAAGAAACTCTAGCCTAATTGTTGAGTACTGTATATGTAGAACATGCCAGTAGAAAGCTATGACACAAAACGTTACGGATACTAACGTATCCTCGGTTCTCCGAGTGAGAGCCGAAACGTACGAATGGATGATGCTTATCATCTCTTACTTTTTCTGAAGTCAACTTTAACCAACCCTTTGAAAAAAGGACAGTAAGCGCTCTGACGCGCGCAGGCAACTACTTAGACAGCCCTGCGTGACGTCAGAAAGTCTATATATTGACTGCGCTTACGCTTCAGGTCCTCTTTGCCAAGCTCGCCAGCGTCGGCGACTTGAGGCCCGAAGCGTACGTTTCGGCTTCTCACTCAGAGAACGTTAGTATCCGTAACGTTCTCTTTCGTTTTGAAGCTGAAACGTACAAATGGATCACTACAACCAAGCCTCAAGAGCCCTACACCGAGGAGCCCGAGGTGGAAAGACCCACGGGACCGCCGCCGGGCCCAGAGAGAACACTCTCTGCTACGCCCGGCCTGGTGACGTCCAGTGCGTAAAAACGCGCGAAGGTGTTGCCTGAGGCCCACGATGCGCTCAGGCAGATATCCTGTATAGGGATGCCTTTCCAGAAGGCCCAAGAGGCCGCCACTCCACGGGTAGAGTGCGCCCTGACATGCACAAGCGGAGGAACACCCGCCGCCTCATGTGCCAGACGTATGGCCTCAGTAAGCCAATGCGACATGCGTTGGGTAGACAAGGCCTGACAAGGCCTGACAACTGGTTCGTCTTCCTGATGCTCTGCGTACGCGTCAAATAGGCACGAAGCACTCTGACTGGGCACAGAGTGACGGGTACAGAACCTCCCGTCTCAGGTAGGGCTGAGAGCTCGATGACCCTCGAACGAGGGTCAGTAGACAGCACTTTAGGGCGAGAAAAGGGATTTGGTCGCAGCGTTACCCGTGCGTCATCTTGCGTGAACTCAAGACAATCAGGACTGACTGATAGAGCAGTCAGGTCGCTAACGCGCTTCACCGAGACCAGGGCGAGCAGAAGCGCAGTCTTAAGGGAAAGCATCTTTAGACTGGCACTCGACAGAGGGTCAAAGGGCGTAAGTGCCAGTCCGCGTAGGACAGTGGCCAGGTCCCAAGTAGGGACCGAACGTATGGAAGAGGGGCGAAGCCGCCTGACGCCCTTCATGAAGCGTGACGCAAGGGGGTGTGCGCCTGGGGAAACGCCAGCATAGCCAACATGGCATGCTGAAATAGCTGGGAGGTACACCTTCAGAGTAGAAGGTGTACGACCCTGATCAAACAGGTGTTGCAGAAACGCAAGCACCTTGCCAATAGGGCAGACTAGAGGATCACAGCCTCTGTCTCTGCACCATGTGCTGAACACGTGCCACTTTAGCGTATACAACGACCTAGTGGACGTAGCTCTAGCAGCTTGAACAGTCTCTACAACTGCGGCTGACAGGCCGCGTTCTAGGAGACGCGCCCGTTCAGGGGCCAAGCCGTCAGTCTCCACGCTTCCGGCCTGGGGTGCCACAGCGACCCGCGGGCCTGAGACAGGAGATCCCTCCTCGCTGGGAGGGTCCATGGCTGGCCGTCCAGCATCGAGACCAGATCTGAGAACCAGCTCTGAGATGGCCAATGGGGGGCGATCAGGATCACCCTGTGCGCCCCTGCTCTGATCCTGGCCAATACCTGACGCATCAGAGGAAGTGGGGGAAAAGCATAGAGCAGACGTCGCGGCCATGGATGTGCCAGCACGTCCGACCCTAGCGGCGCATCTCGTTCCAGTGAAAACCACGCTGGACAGTGAGCGTTCTCGCTCGAGGCGAAAAGATCGACTCGTGCCCGCCCGAAGCGGGACCAGAGGCTGTGCACCACGGCTGGGCAGAGGCGCCAGTCGGTTGCACGCAGAACAGCCCTGGAGAGGAGGTCCGCGCCTGTGTTGCGCACACCGGGCAAGTGCGACGCCCTGATCGACAGGAAGTGGCGAGAGGCCCAGGTGAGCAGCTTGTACGCCAGGCAAAACAGGTCGGGAGAGCGTGTGCCGCCCTGGCGATTGAGGTAAGCCACTACTGTGGTGTTGTCCGTACGCACTAGAATGAATGTCACAAGGGTTAACTAGCTGGATATATTTAGCTAAATTCAGGCAAAGCTTCATTAGCTCAAACTGATACAGACAGAAAGCCTCTTCCTCTTGTGTAAATATAACTTCGTCTTTCAGAAGGAAACATGAGATTATCGTTATCGTTTTATTGTGATGGAACGTTGGATGAATGAATTCGCGCAGAACGCCTTGAAGTGCAAAGACCGCAGACTCTCATAAAAAACAACAAAGCAAAACATCACATAGAACAAATACCCCGCAAAGTTCAGGGTTCATCAGTCCCGACACTGAACAGACGAATCAAACATAATTTATCTCCCGGAATGAAAAGAACAAGTTTGCTGAATCCGAAGCTATTTAACTTAAACGCACGGGGGGGAAGTGTTCTTTAATCGCGATGATCCAACTCTAATAAAAAAAAGATCACAAGGGTCACATTTTTTATTATAGTGGGACGAAGAATTAAAGATAACTGATCAGCTACCAGGTCCTAGTGAGAGCACTGAACCTGGTGGAACAGAGCTTCTCTGTTCTAGGATGGATGGAATTTGCGAGGCAATGTCACATCAGGCTCAGGCTGAAGTGGTGACCTGTATTTGTACATTTATGAATGCTATGTGTTTTGGCATAGGTTAACAAAATGTTACGCAGGGATCAAAAAATCACATGCATGATTCATGGCCTACAATGTGTTATTTAAAAACGAATATGAAGCAATTTTCTTTTGAACATTATGTTAACTATGACAAATTTTATTTTTTGGAAGAGAAAAAAAATGCTTCAGACGAAATATTTTCGCGGACCCCCTGCAGTACCTCCGCGGACCCCCTAGGGGTCGTGGACCCCCGGTTGAAGACCCCTGCACTAGAATGTGTTCCCCTCTGAGAAGAGGGAGAAACTCTTTCAGAGCGCAAAAGACAGCTAGGAGCTCCAACACATTGATGTGTAGTCTCCTGGAGGCTGTGCCCCACGTCCCTCTGGCGGGGCGACCGCAGCAGGCGGCGCCCCAGCCGCTCTTGGACGCGTCAGTGGTCACCGTCATGTGTCTGGTTACAGCGCCAAGCGTGCCGCCTCTGGTGAAGGACCAGAAGGACCAGGGCACGAGGGCTAGCCACATGCGTCTGGATACAAAGATCCGACGGGCGGGGTTCGACCTGGAGGACACACCCAGCTCCGCTAAGGCGAGCTGTAGCGGGCGTAAGTGTAGAAGGCCGAGTGGGACAGCGCCACCCGCGGCGCACAGGAGGCCCGTCAGTCTGAGACACAGCCTGGTCGAAACGCAGGCACCTAGTCTGAAGTGGCGTAGACACGCCCTGACGTCCTGTAGTCTCTTCGGAGTGAGCGTCGCTCTGATTGAGCGTGAGTTCAGCCTCACGCCCAAGAACTCGACCTCCTGATAGGGAGAGAGCATGCCCTTGTTTAGGTTTACTAAGAAGCCCAGATCGTGCAGGTGACGCAATACAGTGTGAACCTGTGACGTTAGGAGCTGTCTGGAACCCGCCAGCAGCATCCAGTCGTCCAAGTAATTGAGGAGTCTGATACCCTGTGCGCGTAGAGGAGTGATCGCCGCCTCCACGCACTTGGTGAAGCACCGAGGCACTAAGGGAGCCGAGGTCAGTGACTGAGGCTGTCCGCGAAGCTGAAGAGCGTTCGACTGACAGGGCAGAGACCCGTCGTAGTGTGGGGTCTGAGGGCAAGACGACCATGTGTGAGACCCCTTGGCGCTCACGCGTGTTTGGCGAGCCGCGCACATCACTCGCAACGCCCCGTGGGCTGGCCGACCTGGAGCGTGCGTCAGCGACGTCCGTGAAGAGGGGGGAGAAGTTTCCCGTTCGCACGATGGCAGATGCGTCTGACTGAGCAGACAGCTCCGCCCGTACCTGGGCGATAAATTGCCCGCCAGAGGCGGCGAGAGAGGTTGGGGAGTGCTTCTCGACCGTAAGTGACTCTGACGCGTCGCACGCCCACTGCTTGGAGGCGAGTGAGACAGAGGACGCGGAGGTCGCGGTGTCAGTAAAGGCCTCGGCACCACCCGAGCGCCGTTGGGGCGTAACGTGAATGCGCGGTGGAGACCGAACCGGTGCCCCAGTGCGCGACAGCGCTGACAGAACAGAGAGCGTCCTCCGGCCGGAGCCGGGGCTCATCGTCAAACATTGCCTCAGAGGGGCGGGAATGTGTGTGCGGGGTGCTTGTGAACAAGGCAAACTCAGCGCCCTGTGAGGGGGTGAGATCAGAGAGAACCGCCGAAGCGGGGGAAAACGCTCCGAGCTGGGGACTGCAGAGCGAGGACCCATGCCTTTTAGAGCACTCAGTGGCATAGCAGTCAATTGATAGGGGTCGCATGACATGCTCTGCCGCACACACGCGATCATATCCGGATCGCTGTGGCCTCTTGTGCCGTTCCTGGCTGGTTGGACGCGTGGCGGCGGCGTGCCTTTGGGTGTGTCCGCCTTTGTCTTCTGATGCGTCCGTTGAGGCGCGCGAGCGCGCGTCTGAGGCGCAGCCGGAGTGGCTGGTTGAGGCGGGGCACGCTTAGGAAGTACGGGTTGCAGGGCTTCGTCTTCTCGAAGACTGCTGCCGACTTCGTCTTCTCGAAGCGATCGCGCTGGAGTTCCAGCGCCTGGCCGAACAGTGCATCAACGGAGATCGGAGCATTCATCAGATGTCTCTTCTCCTTCTCTGCCATGGAAGAAAGATTCAGCCAGAGGTGCCTGTCGATGACGACCAGAGAGCCAAGGGAATGCCCGTCGGCTTTAATGGCCGCCCTGATGGCCAGTGAAGTGAGAGCGGTGGCCCTGCGCAGCTGATGGAGGGTAAGATCCGATGGCTGGGCGGAGAGGTCCGCCACCAGTTCCTCAGACAGAGAGGAGAGGAGGAAGGCGGTATTCAGCGCCCTAATCGCCTGGCCTGTACAAATGAAGGCCTTGGAAGGCCTAGGCCTTGGCGCTGGCATGGCTTAGATGGAAGCTCAGGAGGCGATGTCCAGGTGGCGTCGGAAGATGGCGCCAGACAACCAGCGACCGCATCCTCAACGCGAGGGAGCTGTACGAGGCCGATGGCGCCCACTCCGTCCATCGCGTAGAATGCCGCGTGCCCTTGAATAGGGGCAATGGTGGCGAAGGGAGCCTCCCAGGAGGCCTGCGCATCCGCCACGACCGTGGGGTGAGCAGGGAGGGGAAGGGCATCAGGTGAGGGCAACGCACCGGAGAAGGGATCGAAACGCCCCCCCCCCGGACAGCGCTGAGGCGGGGGCAGGCCAAGCCTGCTAGCCGCCTGCTTAGCCAAAGAAGCTAGCTCTGAAGCTAACTGGGCGGCGTGGGTCTTCTGAATAGGTGGCAGATCCTCCACGGTGGCGAATCCTTTCGCGGAGAGGAAGGAAGCGAGCTCCTCCTCATCCACAGCCTCGATGACCGGGTCGTCCAGTGCAGCCCACGAAAAATGCTGCTCTATTAGCGATGGCCGCGGGAGAGAGGCGTTCGCAAGCCGAGCAGAGATCAGGCTGCGAAAATGCTAGCCTAGCATGCTCACTCCCCATGCAGATGAAGCAAACAGCATGGCGGTCGGCGAGCGCCATGGGGCGATCACAGTCGGTACAACGACGAGTTGCCATCTTGCGTCTCAAGGTACCAGAAGTCAGGGACCGGCGTGAGCACTTGGAGCAAGACGGAAATCCCTCGGAGAGCTTTTAAAAAAGCTTTTGTGTTGGGCTTTCAAAAAAGCCGTTGGTTTTAGGAATATTTGCGAAAGCAAACAAGAAGCGACTCAGAAACACACGCAGTTGGCGAGGTGAAAGAGGCAAAGAGGACCTGAAGCGTAAGCGCAGTCAATATATAGACTTTCTGACGTCACGCAGGGCTGTCTAAGTAGTTGCCTGCGCGCGTCAGAGCGCTTACTGCCCTTTTTTCAAAGGGTTGGTTAAAGTTGACTTCAGAAAAAGTAGGAGATGATAGGCATCATCCATTCGTACGTTTCGGCTTCGAAACGAAAGAGAACAATTCACAGCAATGAAATCAAATAATAATAAAAAAAATGTAAACAACAACAACAAAAAAGTTCATCTCATTTCTCTTCAGGTAAACCAACTACAGGAGGGTACTGTAACATTCCCCAACAAGATCAGTGGCAAAAGAAAACAAAATTACAGAAAAATTCAAAGTTGCCATTGACCATATACATGCAAATGTTTATAAGTAATTGCACACAAACACATTCACATGAATTAATAATGAAGTAAAAAATGGTGTATATGAACAGGCGTATTGTGTGTATTTGCCCAGTTAGAAGACAATCTACAATCGGTTGTAATCAGGTGTACTACTACACTGTAAGCTAAATCAGGTTTTTGCCTTTTGTGCTGTACTGGCCAGCAAACACTTCATGGTTGCCTATGAGCCTCATGGGATTGATGATAAAGTAGCATTTTGTATGTGCCAGAATAGAAAAAGATCCAAAAGATCTTCTTAGGTCAGATTTATTTAACAACAAAAGACAAAGCCAGAAAATCTATAAACTTAAAATAACACCAAATAAAACAATAGGAAATGTGAAGAATAAAACAAAAGGAAGAAAATAAAAATAAAGGAAAAACAAAGCAACCAGGCCACCCAACGCAGCTATTATTACATGACTTCACAGTAAATATTTCTAAGGCCTCTACTGGACACCATGTCTCCTGTCATTCACTTAAGGTGCGTTCAACAAGGATGAGAAGTCTACTCTGCTCCCTCTGTGATTTAGTGACTGACCTTTAACCATCATATGAAAGGCCCTAACCCTTAAATCATTTCCCTTCAAGAGTGGGCTTGTCTATGTTGTCCTGTCCTCTTGTTTAGTAATTGTAAAGGATCTGATAATAATTAATGTATTAGTAACAGTAAAAAATATCATATCTAACTGGTCCTTTTTCATCTGAAATACTATCAAAACAAAAACAAATATTGTTGATGTACAGTAGCGTACTCTCTCGTTTCTGAGCTTTTCAAATTTACTTATATTGTTTGCTATAGCCTGGTTGGATTTTGTGGAGCTACATGCTGGAAACTGAAGTTCTCCTTTAAGGGTACTTGGGGCGGGGGGGGGGTGAGATGTATGAGAGACAGGGAGTGTTTCACGTGCGACTCACGTTGCAAGGTGTTTCATGAGCAATCCCAGGACCAGTCTGTTCTTCTCTGGCAGTTTGTGCACCAGGCAGTGGATGGCCTGTAGACGGGCATCTGGGCTTCCAGACTCTGTGGAAAGGCAAACACACACACACACACACACACACACACACACACAGAACAGAACAGAGAGAGATTGTGGCTCTGAGTCTAAGCAGAAGCTCAGAGTCCTGACAGAGAAAGTCTCAAAATGAGATCATGACTATGTCATTCATGTTCAATTTGTGACTGGCCAATTAATCAGAAAATTAATTGAACCAACAAGGATTAATGATGATTTCATTTGATTTACCGGTACCATTTTCTGAACAATATTTCATACTTAATTTCATGTTTGTTTATCTTCTGTAAGCAACCCTAGGGACGTTTAGCAACACCTGTGTCTAAACTCCCGTCTCTGTTCAATAACGTTACTGGCCTCAAAACAACACTAACTCCCATACTGTAAACCAGTGCCACAAGTGCAGTAAGATTTAGCAGTAATGTGAGTGATTGAAATCATAATTTAAACCACAAATGCAAAATCATTTGCCAGTGTTGCTTTAAACTCAGGATGTAGGCTAATTCAAATAACTGAAGGTGCTTATGGTCTGTTAAAAAAATCCTATAAATCTTATTTAACCTAACCTAGTTAGGTTCAAAGCACAGTGTTTTCCCATCTATCTGTTTTAGTATGCTCATCTGCCAACCTCAGAACATTCACACAAGGCCCATTTCAATCCTGAATGACGCGTCAGATGTAACCCAGTTTGCCCTATGGATATTAGAGGATATTGCCTGCATCTTTGAATAAATGCATCACCAAAATCAAACCTATTGGGGATCATTATGCTACTAAATAGACTATAATAACTATAGTTTTAAAATAAGTTATAGGCTTCTTTGAAATAGCCTGTTGACTGATATGTAGTGGGCTATCTTTATCAACCAAAAACATCTGTGTGTGTTTAAAAAATGATTGGGGACATAACCTAACTACACAAGTATATGTGTGACCAACATGATGGACAATGTTTTAGGTGATCTTTTATAATGAATCCTGACCTCTTTCTAATAGTGTACAATCTGTACTGTAGTTAACTACATATTATGTGTTGATTATCTGTTTGATATTCTGGTAATTGTTTATTTTTGGTGATTGTTATTATTTGTCTACTATATTTATTAGTTATTATTAGGGGTATCTTTTGAGTAGAATTTCAGTAAAATACTTCAACTAATAGACCAGTATAGTCAGTCATCACCATATCAACCCTAGCAACATCCTAGCAACCATTTTATGTATGCTAGCAACAGCCTAGCAATCATCTCCATTACCCTAGCACCAACCAACACCTTCAAAAGACTAAATAGCTCAATGAGTTCAATAAAAAGAAGATTCCTCACCTGCCAACAGCATTGCATGCACTTTGCATTTCCCTGAAGTATACTTCAGGAATTGCATCTCTAGTTGTTATTATTATTTATTCTCTCTTTTGTGAGCTGTGCATGCATCCTTATGTTCAACTGTTTCTGTTGAGTCAAAACTCAGACTAAAATGGGAGAGTTCCTGGGCACACAAGATATGTGTGCAATGACCCAGCATAAACTTGCAAAAAAACTTTAAATCAAACAACTTCCCAAAGCTTTCAAATGGTGACTTTAAGACTTAAAAAAAAAAAAAAAAACCCTGCATACTCCTCACTGGCACCGATCACAACCCATCACCCTCACGGAAAACTCTTCTCCCCCAAGCACAGGGCATGGTGTTTAAAGCTCATTAGCTGCTTGCCATCAGTCGCCCCCACCTGCTTGCGTGTGCCTTTGGCCGCCCACACAAACTAACAGAGTTACCGCACTAGTGACAGCAGCTGGAGCACACCCAAGGACTGCTTATAGCTGCCGACATGCCTAGCCAAATATTAATTGGAAATCCACTTTTTCCATCCTTCATTCTAACGGCACTGCACACTGCTGATATACATCCACAGGCTTCGGTGCCAGCGGTGTCATAAAGCCTTCTACAACTCCCGTGGGTTGCAAAGAGAAAACTAGAGCAGGAAAGACCTCTTCTTATGGCTGGGCTTCATGTCAGGTACTCTTAGTAAATACATTCTACAGATCGACTGACCTTCATGTATATGTAATGTATCAAAGTACATTTTCTGGAAAGACTTTGATTTTGTTTTTCTTTTCCTAAGAGCAGATGTAGGTTGTGAATCTGGTGTTGACATAGTGTTGCCATGGTGTTCAGCCCTGGTGTTCACCATGATGTTCATCAAGATGTCCAAACGTAGCAAGAGGTTTACAAGACCACTGTTTAATAGTTGCACTGCGATGCATTTCTTTACTAGTGGAAGTCATGAAACAGTAACAAATTAAATTCTTATTTTGGCAAGCTGTATAATAAAAGGGTTCATGTATTGTTTTCCAGTCATTAGGTCATTCCAGGTAATAATTGCCTTCATCATGGCAAGGAAAATACATTATTTCCTTACATGGTAATAAAGAACAACCATTTGAAAGCAGATATTTGTGCATGCTACAACAATCAAGATTGAATAAACACTTACTGGCAGGTATGATGAACTCCTTATATAAGCCATAAGTCATCAGAGGTTCAGGTAGACTCCTAGACAACATGAAAGAGAGACAGGTTAAAAGTGTAAGAGCATCTCCAAAAAGTCAACATTATAAAGCAAGTCATAGCACATCCAATGTGAAACTACGTTTATCCAGAGTGAGGGTTTATAATCAGCCTTGGACAGATGCAAGAGGGGAGAAGAATGAGGATTTCTTTTATTTCTTTTCCCAATTCATGGGATACAGAGCCACCTTTACAGTACATTCAGCCCATTTTGTGTCAAGAGCAAATCTGACAGAGGAGAGTGTGGCTGTGTGAGAACTAGTGCTATAAGTAGGCCGTCACAGTATACGGGCATTACTTTAAGGAGCAAGGGCTTCCCCTGGGGAAAGGGGAGAAGGGAACAAATATTCAATCCCATGACCTCTTGGTGGTCAACATGAAAGAGCTCCCTGTAGAGATCACACAGTAAAGTGGCCAAACACAACAAATATGGTGCTGGCCTTAGTGACCCCTCTCCATCCCAGGACCAGCTGAATGATTCTGCTTAAAGTCCCAGGCAAACTAGAATGCTCCCCCCCCCCCCCCCCCACACACACACACACACGTCTCCCACAGAACACAGTTATTAGTTTCTCTTTTTCCCCTCACTTTCGCTCCCTCTCTCTTTTTTGTGTCCCGTAGACACACAGGCTGACACACAGACAGAATGACAGACAGACTGACTCCCACCCTCTAGCCAGTTTCCCGCCGCCTGGCGCTGATTGGCTAGTTCATTGTGAGGCCTAATGGCTGGTTTTTCGCTGAAGCAGATTGGCTCCCTAGTTTCACTGATACTCTTTCTCAGCAGTAAATCGGTGAACTATCTGAGTAAAAAGTAAATAAAATCTGAGTAAACTGAGGTAAATAAACACGCAATGTACTTTTCAGGAATTCAACCATACAACATCCAGATCCACAGCGTTTGGAAATGAATGTGTCAGACTGGTAAGTTTTATTAGAATTCCCGGTAACTAATGTTACGTACTTCACATTATTTGGTACCACTTGGCACGTTTTGTCTGTCTCTCTTCATTTTCTCGGTGAAAACAAATAAAGTTGTATATAAACACGAACAAAGATATCCACGTCCAGCTTTCAGTAGCCTAGGCTAACGTATTTCTACATTATGATATTGTAGGACTGTCAGCCTTTATGAAAACGTTATGCAGAACCATTTACCATTTAATATTATGTAGGCATAGGCTACGTTTTAGTTTCAGAACTAATGTCTGAGGTTATGATATGCTATGATAGACAGCAATATGCATCTTCACCGGGAAATGAGCCCGGCTAGCTCAGTCGGTAGAGCATGAGACTCTTATTCTCGCCATAGCAGGCGGCGCGTGGAGACGCAGCGGCCTCTGGCTCTCCTGACCGTGCGCATCACTGTGGAATAGCTAGAAACGTAATTTTGATTCCTCTGTATGTCCAGTATATGTAGAGAAATTGACAATAAAATGACTTAACTTAACTAAATTAACGTAGGCTATTACGTTTGTATAGTAAACATTCCAAGTTCAACTAAAACCCCAGTGTTAAAACTTGGTACTGGAAATACAACACTGGGGCAAAGCACAGGTGACCAGGGTGAAGCCTGGGAGCGGCCCGGGGCCGTAGTGGAAATGCGACATTAGTATCTGTTTTTATGGTTAGCTTGCTAGCCTACCAACACTTTAGTGTGCAGCAACTTTTTTTTTGCTTTGCAATAACCTGGATCTCCAAGTAGCATCAAGTAGGCAAACTGTTAAGGCCATCAACGCTGTTAAGTATATAATTCTATGGTTATGGCGACCAAAAAACACTAAATTCTAGTGTGGTTACCTACCGGCGGTTGTGCTTGCAGAATAGTTGGAATAGATCCTGGTTTCAGGCGTAGTGCTCATGAAAAGCCGGATCTATACAGCCTGAGGTTGACGAAACAGTCTGGGGTGGAATAACCAGAGCAAACTACCAATCTCTGATTGAAGTTTAGTGGAACGTGGTTGTAGATAAACATCAACTACTCCCGTTGAATGCGAGGTTCTTGAGGAAGGTAGTGCACATTCCGGACAACCCCAGTACATCCTCGAACGTTACACGCGCGTTCTGACATTTTTTCCGTATGTTCTCCAGTCAAACAGAAATTCAGCATGCACTTATTTCAAACAGAAATTCAACATGCACTTATTTTTCTTAGAGCCGTTAGCCGTTCTCAATGTTAGCTAGCTATTACATAGACCACAGTTCGTTTATACTGCCAAAGCAACAGGAGGCTGGACAAGAGACTGTTCCAAACAATTTTTGATTGGACCAAAGATTTTAGAGCAGAGCTCTTTGGATTGGACAATGTAATGGAGGAGGTGTAGCTTTGCGCTGTCTACGTAGACACAGCACTAGTTTCAGATTGTTTTTTTCAGCCTGGCAAATTCTAGCCTGAAATTTACATATAGAAGGAGGCAGAAGATGGTGTTGGGAGTTTCGGTATGGTCCGTTGGCTACCTAAATTCAACAATAACAAGGTAAATGTGGTTTTGCATTCTATGGGCTCTATAAATCCAAAATTAGACTCCAAAATGATATCCAAAGTTTAGACACTGTCTCCCAATGTAAAGCGGTCTGCGTTTTCTGCGTAGTCTGTCTGCATCGCTTCAATGTGTATGTTGAATTTTTGTTGAGGCGCACCAAGGACAACACAGACCTTCGGCGAAGTATCGGCTGCAACACAGCTTAAGTGTACACATCAGACTAAAAAGTCTTGTAAATGGTTTAGTGTAGGGAGATGGACGCATGCCAAATATGTTTTTGTCGTTTTTGCACAAATTGCGCAGAGAGACCCTTTTGATTCCAAAACAGGACATTTTACTATACTGATGGACAGTCAGTAAACGTATAGGTCCTGCTGTCAGTGAGTCCACACCTTCCATTGCTGGCTTACCTGAGGTAGAGTTTTAGAGCACTGGTGATGGTCTTCACATCCCAGTCTTCACATACTGACAGATCCACCTCATTACTCTTCTCATCTACGGGGGGGACACAAGATGTCAAAAAACAAACACCAGAGGGGTAACAAATTGGTTATATCAGACAGAGTGTTGAAAAATAAGGGGGTCAAATGAGCCAAGTTAATAAAGAGGGATGGAAAATGAGGTACAACAGGTACAACTCAAGCAGGTACAACTCAAATTTCAATGGCTCAGGTGCTCTGGTTCCAAAGTTATTCATTATTAAAGGGGAGGGGGGCATCAAAGCTCCTGTGTACTATGGGCCTACTGCCTAAAAGTCAACAAAAACTTTTAAGAGACCAGGGAATTGCAGAAATTAAAATTGAAGGAAAAAAATTGCCAGTACCAGCTGCTAGGAGGCTAGGAGTACTGTGTCATAATAAAATTGCCAAAAGGAAAGTCTGTAAGTGCAATCTATTTTTTTTAATTAAAACATTTCACACAGCAATGTGTGATACATTAAAAGCCACATACAGAATTGACAGAAATACAGACAGCACCAGTAAACATCAACTGCAGTGGAAACAACCCCGACAATCAAGTACATCCAGAAATTTAGCAAGCCCAATGTCATAACTGAGGTGGAACCACATAGACAAGCAAACACAAATAAAAACTGGGTGGTGTGTGTGTGTGTGTGTGTGTGCTGGGGAGGGGGGATGTCTTTGGGACAGTGCAGCTGGGACAGCAAGGCAGGATAAGCAAACTGATTTCCAGCCCCCTGGTGACAGGAGCCAAGTTTCCCCTCAAGGACGGGACAGGAGAGCCCGTGCCACTCTCACCTACTGAGCACACATGCCCGTCTGAATGCCAATGACTGCAGTGCCCGCTCTGGAATAAAACACCAACTGCCTCAGTGCTCTCCACTGCACAGAGGTTCAAAGGAACTTCTAGGTAACTCTGCTTGGAGGTAAAATGTTTATGCGAACATACATTAGCCTACACAATTTTTTTAAATGCCTGTGTGTTTTTTTTTTTGGCATTCTTTGTGCAAAAAGGTCAGGATATGCTCTGCATATACAGTGATAAAAGTCTTGCCTCACAGAGTAAATGTGTGTAGACAGACACTAATCATGACCATCGCACATTGTGAGACACATATTGCGTGCGTCCTTACCAATCATTAGGGAGAGAAGCTTCTGGACTTTCGAACTAACACCCACTACTCTGTACAGGCCCTGGTCGTTGATACCTGGAAACAGACACGAAAACACACCGAGGAGGTGGGCGGCTCAGTTATAAACAACCCAGTTCAGTTGCTGTGTTATTTCCTTTTTGTCTCAGTGGTTATTGCTACAGTGGTAACAGCAAGTTTAACCACCCTTACTGTTAGACAATTGTTCTAATCATCATTTCAACATAACAGAATTTAGACACACCCCATCAGTTCATTTAGAATAAAAAATGATTGCAGAGTAAGAAGAGATAGTATTGACTAATAGTCAAGCAGCAGAACAGAGTGGATTATTAGGAGCTGCTCCATAGTGAGTATTGACCTTGGTCTGAAATCTCTTTGGTTTACTGTAAAATTGATGGAAGAAAAGGTGTCATGGTAGAGCAACTCTGCCACCCCGAGGTAGTATAAGGTATAGCAGATTGAACTTTATTCAATGCAAAATACCTCAGAGTTAAACTCATGACAGGGTTATAAAAGCCTTGGAGAATTCAGTGAGGCAGCATCGCTGAACTAAGGTGTGTGTGAGAGGGAGAGCATTTGTGGGCATCTTTGAGCTCAGGTGTGTGAGTGTATGTGTGTGTGTGTGTGTGTGTGTGTGTGTGTGTGTGTGTGTGTGTGT
>JAGFZM010000381.1:59212-119517 GCA_017657215.1 Limnothrissa miodon | reverse complement strand
GTGTGTGTGTGTGTGTGTGTGTGTGTGTGTGTGTGTGTGTGTGTGTGCGTGCGTATCCGTGTGTGTGTCTGCAGGTTTGCACGGGGAGCTCTCACCATCAGCTCTCTTTGATCTTCGAGGTTCCGCAGAAAGGCAGAGAACTCCTGCAGAGACTCATCTACTCACGCAGATGCGCACAAAAACACACAGACACACACATACACATCCAAGCAAGCATGCATACACACACACACACACACACATATAAACAGAAACACAAATATACTCAAAAACACATAGAGAGTTAAGCATTAAACAAAAAAACACCTGTCAGAATGGCTGCAGTTCACTCACCGATGCACTTTTCATCATCCGTCTTTGCATCGCCAATATACTCAAACTGAAACTCTCCTAGACACTGGGCAAACTTCCGCTGCGCTAAGCTCAGTTCTGAAGGAAAACAAAAACATGCACACAAGATTTTAACATTAAAACCAATTTCACATAACAGTATAAATGTTTTGCTTGTCCTACATGAAGAAAGTAGAAGAAAAATGCTCAGTCATAGTTTTGGCTACTACCAGACAAAATGACTACTATTTATCCTTGGTGATGCCTCTGTTCACGTCTGTTGGCATGAGTACTTAAAGAACCCCTCCATTTACAAACATCAATATTCTATGTCTTTTTAGGTATTTAAAAAGGATACTACAGAGTCCCCCTTAACTACTGGCGCCACTGGAAAAGATGACTGCCATTTAACAGTCATTTTTGTCTCAAATTAAAGGCATCACCCCTTGATCGTCTTGCCGTCTGCCCATTTAATACATTGTGAAAAAAACGAGTCTCGAACGACAACACAGGGTCTGTAATCCTCAAACAAACACTAGGGGCACAGGCTGTGCACCAAAATATGCCTAACCAATCGACAAGAAGAAGGTTGTCGATTGGTTAATCCCCACCCTTCCCCCCAACCATCTTGTTTCCGATTGATTAGCCAAGGATTGTTTACAGTTGCTATGTTATGTAATGTTATGTTGCTTGGAACTCCTATGTTGTCTTTCAGGAACAGTTTTTTTCACAACAAATTCAAGCAACAGGAAGCAATCGATCAAGGTTTAAGACAAAAAATTAAATTGCGCTCAAATCCTGCAGGATCTAATGGACCTTTTATTCTGAATAAATATATATAATATTTGTCTTTTCCAGGGGTGTCAATAATTAGGGAGGGCTCTGTATATCTGAATTAGGTACAGTAGGTCCATGATGCAAGATAATCACCAGCATGTGCCTGCAGGATTTGAATTACTGCCTATACTTTGTTCCAGACAGCCCGTTGAAATCTGATGAGGGCCGTTTTCATAAGGAGATGATCCAATCACTGTCAATACAATCATGCCTTAAGCTAATTATTGAGCCGTAACAAGATAGACATGGCCACAACAACAACAACATTGCTATTATATCCCAATGGCCACAGTGGCTATTTCTTGCTAATGTACGTGACTGGGAAGGGAAAAACAACAAAAGGATCCTGCTGATTACAGTGTGAAAATGTTTACAAAAGGCTGAAACCAGCTAGGTCAACTAGACTCCATGGAACACTCCCACACCCACTAAAACACACACATGCGCACACACAGTGTACAACGCCTGCCCGCCATCCTTCTCTCCCCCCCACCGCACACACACATCCTGTAAGAACAGAGAAAGAGCAATGTCACATCCTGAAGCAGTGGAAATTTATAGGGTGCCTGACAAATGGCTGGGAAATACCCTTCACTCAGACAGGTGTCAGAAGCTCAGTCTTTAGGAAAGCCCACGATTCCTTAGATTGCCTCGGTCAGGCCAGGGACACAACAGACAGATAAGAAGTGTTTACTACAAGGATGGGGGTGGGGGATACTGTACATGGAGATTGAATCATGCAAAACAAATGTCAGAATCTCAGGGGAACAACCATCAAATGCTTTCACTTCCAGTTGATGCTAATCAAGTCTGTGAGTCACTGGCCGAGGGGTCCGCAGCTACATTTGGCATCCCAGCAGGAGCATAGCAAAGCCAGCAGAACCTGAAGAGGGGAGTAGATTAGGCTGTAGGCCTGAACATGTTCAGACACAGTCAGTGACTGTGTTCCAAAAATGCCAGGCACATGCACGTGAGCCATGACTAGGCTCCTGCAGGCCCAAATGGCTGGAATGTCTCCCATATTAACATACAGAAGTCAGAGGTCATGCACTCTCATTTACACCAGGGGGAGCGTGCCATGTCGGAACTGGAACAAATATCCATTATATCCTGCACTCAGCACACCTGAAGTGGATTACTCACATTAGAGCCAATTATGCTGCCTGCATGTTGCACCTTTTGTGCAGAAACCTCCCTATTGGAAATCTAGAAACTGCCGTTCTGGAAGAGGGGTAGGGGAGAGAGAGGGGGGGGGAGCTCCTGGTGTGGGACAAACTTAACCGTGCAATGAGACTCACTCTGGGGACTCCCTGAGGAGGATTGGATCTGATCTGTCTTCAGCAGGAGTTTAGGCTATTTTAAGAGCCTCAGCTGAGGGCTCTAGTGCTGACCAGTAGTGTGCAGGCAGTGTCTGAGGGGAAAAATATGGGAGCTTAAAATATAATTGCTTCTTATGACATCCCACACTCAGATCAGGTTTGCTAATATGGAATCATTTTGGCATTCATTCTATGAACGTGAAGGCTATCAACGACATTAGATTTGAGCATTTATTCTGTGTCCCATTTGTGACATGGGACATGTGACATTTAACATGGAAAGGCTAATAATAGCTTGGTGTGCTCTCAAAAACAAGATGTCAGTCTGCATGCTTAACCATACAGCACGGAAGTAGATTTGCAAAATCATGCAGGTTTTTTTCCCCCAACCAAAGCTGAGGTGAGTGAGAAGCAGTGGTGTACGTGGCCTATATTTCGTATCTGCAGATATGGCTCAAGCCATTAAGCAGCTTAACTGCAGTGGGTTGTCCGGCTGGTCCAGTGAGCAGAGTACAACAGGGCAGGGCAGCAGGGCAGCGCCTGTGTGGATTACTCCATCCCCACCCAAAGCCCTGTCATGTGAATACACACAGACACACACACACACACACACACACACACACACACACACACAAACACACACACACCAACAGAGTCCAGCTCAGTCACACAAAAGCACCCTTACTGACAGTCTTCTTATGGGTGCAAGTTACTTGTCAGGCAGGGTTTTATAGCTAGGATATATGAATTAAATAAAATAAAAAAATAAAAAAAAATAAAAAAATCATACAATTGACCTGAATCAAGAACACAATACAATTACTCCCCATTATTTAATGCAATGTGAATAAAGATAATAATAATATAAAACACATATATAAACACATCTTAATATGCCACCTAACCTATGCTTGCAAAAACTTCTATAATTTCTTTAGAAACGCCCTTTGAAATCTAGATTTGCAGCTAAAGTAAAATAAAGGTTATTTAGAAATATGCAGAACTCTTGGGCGTGTGCGTGCGTTAACCGTCTGTACAAAACATCTATTTTTGATTAAAACAGCTGGAAAGCATGGGTGTGAGGAGACCCCTCATTCAAGGCTAGGCTTGTGAACTCAGCACAGATCAGCCATTGTTTACTAGGATCTGCCCTCTAAGTAGTGAGTGACTCAGTATAGAAGCAGCTGCAGGAAAGCTGTTTTGCTGCTTGATTTTTTTTTAAGGGTGTGAGGTAATCGCCAGTGGGGGGGCCCCGGGTGGGGGGGTGCTTGCTGCAACATGCAGAGACCAAGACAGGTGGAGGGGGGGGGGGCTACGACACACTTTTGAAAAACACTACACTGTTAACTCACACAAAACATTCAGGTGAGAAAAGCACTACACACTAAATATACCTTTATTCCTATTTTATTTTATTCATGCAACTGCACCAGGGACCAGATACGGGAAAAGCTAAGACGCTATGGATGCAAAATTAAGAGCCTCCACGTTTAACCGGTATCAAAGGAAAGATTCGAAAACCTGCTTCTATCTGCCATCATCGTTATAGAACAGAACAGAATCTCATTCTTGGTGAGAACGAGCCTTAATAGTCTTTCTCTCAGCCCCTGCAGAAACTCCACTGAAGTCTGCATGTGTTTTTGTGTAGCTCTTCATGGAAGCCCGGCCAGGACACAGGGAGCGCAGCACAAAAGCCCCAGTGTCTGAGGAGTGGCTAGGCAGCTCTGCCACGCAGTGCAACACCGTGTCCTGTTACCTTCTGATGCCTCTCCCATACACACCTCCTTTCTGTGGGCTATAATCTGCTCGCTCATTATCCACTGTGTCACTTCAGCGGAGACTCTCTCGGCAGCGAGTCTCTCCCTCTCCTGCCCCTGCTCAGACACACTGCCGTTATCTTGGACGCTCTATCTGGCCAGGCCTGTGAAGAATGGTCTGGCGCCACAGCTTTGCCACAGCGCTGGGCAGCACAGGCTCGTTTGTTTTTCCAGCGGGTGGCGTTTCCATCCCAGTGAGGTCACGTGGTGCTGGTGGACCAAACTGGCTCATAACTGATGGGATGTGTACATTCTGGTTGCGTGTGTCCACATGCACACAACACAATCCAACCGAGTTATACTCAGAATGGAAACTCCAGTTCCATTGAGTCCAGGCACTCCTGGTGGTTCTCTCTCAGGAAAACATGTTGTTTTCACAACATTCTCGCACCTCCACATCCCATCCGGTTCCATTGTAAATACAACACTTACAGAAGAGTGGGAAACACCGTTTACTGGACAGGGAGAGCTGTGGCAGACTAGGCTCCCATCCCAGGCAGCCTGGGCACTGCTTCAGACCTCCCATGACAAAGAGGCGTTTAATGGGGGGTAATGCAATGAGTGTGACACAGACTGCTGCTCCCTTTTGCAAGCTAAGATTCCACACACACACACACACACGCAAGTTCAAAGGACGCGTATATGTAAACCAGCGAGCATTCTTTTACAGCAGATAAGGAGCTCTTGAGGTATGCTGGGCAGCTCCAGGCCATGGGAGCTAGAGGAACATGGAGCAAGGGTGGAAAAGGGTGCTTCAGAGGCCTGGGTGGAGGGAGGATAAGGGTTTACCTCTGCCTTGGCTCTTGCTGGTCACATCAAGTACTGCCAGCATGCCATTTAACCAAAACTTGATTGAAATCAGTAAGGTAACATCATCATATATACAACTCTTACAAAAGTAACAAGAGGATCAAACAATACGGCCACACTTTATGAGCCCTTCGGGGGCTGAAATATAAACTAAACTTGGGTCGGCACTGTGTGATGAGATCATAGGTTTATGTGTTGTTCGGGTCGTAGGGCAGAATGTGAGAGCCGGTTTGCGAAGCTGATGTCATGGCAGACACTGATTGGGTCCATCTGTGGGGTTCTGTTAAACAAACTAACAAGATGGCGTAGGGCAGAGAAGTAGGGCCGTCTCTGAGGCAGGTCCCCAGCAGACTGGGGGAGAGGGCCTATTACTGCCTTGTGTTCAGACATCAGACCAGGTTTGAAATAGTCAGTCAAGTTCAGCCATGAAAGTGAATGACAGAGCACATCTGTCTGAACAATCATTAATGTCCTTTTAGAGCAGACATCCCCTACGCTTTTTTTTTTAGAGTCTACCTTTAACTTATGGTCAGTGACATTACAATTAGACCCTCATCCACAAATACAGATACTGTTCAACATCAGCAGAATAATGTGCCATTGTTAAACTCAACAAGAACACACGATGTAGCCAAAAAGGGAACTGTTTATTAATTGGATTGCAAAATTCTTCACACTTCTCCAATATCTCAAAATCTAGATTTAACCCCCACCCACCAATTCTAAAATGACGTGCTTGTTAGACTTCTCTCAGTCTGTGGGCCATGCCGTGACTCTGACACAGTTGACACAAGCTGTAGACACAAAGTACAATAGGGAAGTTCTACTGTGTCCAAAACAATGTGTGTGATTATTTAAAGCTTTAGCAGTGAACTGGCTGCTGGCTGCTAACTACACCTACAGTGGGTTGCTGAAGTCAAAACAAAGGCAGTGGTGAACAGGTAGAAATTTGGTGCACGCTGGATTGGATTTCCAGAGAGGGCTCTACGTGTCTATAGATAAGGACAACCATACATTTGGCTTCATTAATACTTCACCCTCCAGAAAAGGTGGAAATATTAATGAAGCCAAGGTGAAGTGTTAGTCCAAATAATGTTGGCAAAGACCACACAATAAATTTATTTGCGTTGTGCAAGATGTACAGCAACATAAACAAGCAGAAGCCTATGTTACTCTACAAATCTTAAGATGTCTCCATCTCTGACTCCTGCTGCAATTGATCTCAGGCAGAACAGATGTATCTGACTCAGTAACTGTGTGAGTCATTTTCAAGTCATCGCTATCAAGATGGGTGAGGACACTCTTTCCTTCCAATAGCTAGCATTTGAAGATGAGCGATTCAGTGCCCCATGTGGCTTCTATTGCATTCCATTGAGACAGCGAGGGTAAATGACTAGACTTTGTAAAGAAACCAGTAAAGACACCAGTTTGTGGAGATACCAGTCTGTTTATGCTTGTCTTTTGCCTTTTGGTTTACAAACACTGGAAGTAAAGTTTGTTGATATGACCATATGAGGGAGCCCAATGAAAACCTCCTGAAAAGGTTTAAGAAAATATCTGGTGCTAGATGACTGCTCCTAATAAAGCAGGACCATCCCCCTCCTCCTTCCCATGCAGACCTTTTAAAGTCAAGTATTCACGAAAAGCTGCAAACTGTCAAGATTTGGCCACAAGAAAGCAGATCACCTCACTCACACACGCACTCCATCACTCCCTCTCATCTCTCTCCCACTTTCTCTCTCTATCCAACATACACACACGCACAGACTTGACCTAGGACTGATGAAGAGTAGCAGCCAAGGTTTCTCCAGAATGAATATCACGTTCAGAGCAGCAGCAACAGGATATCAGTATCTGTGTCCACTGTTAAACTGGACAAGAACAACAGGATTCCCATCATTGCACTAGCTACGCTACAAACCAATGGTGCCCTCTCACGACGGTGTCACTAGTGCTGGTTCTTCATGACCAACTCTGAGCAAGGCCATGTGGTGGTGAGGGCAACACATGGATAGCCAGGCCACTGAGCGGAGCAAAGTAATAGACAAAGTGTCCATTTTCCAAAACCACGGTGGCTGACAAAGTGGATGATAACTCAATTAGGAAACAAAAAATATAACTGAAATTAGATTGAAGACTACATTAAAAAGAAGGAATTGTTGTTTTTGTATTGAGATGATTACTACATTTGGCATGAATCAGAAATCATAATGTCATTGTGAGTGAGTGAGTGAGCGAACAAGTGGGCAAGCAAGAGAGAGAGAGAGAGATGAAGAGTGAGTGAGTGAATGAGAGAGATGGAGTTAGAGAAAGAAAGATGGTGAAACGAGAGGACAAGGGATGGGAAAGATGGGATGGGAAGTGAGTTGTGACCTTACTGCAGGGCCTGTAGTGACTCACGAGCATACAGTATCAACCTCCTGGCAAGGCAGACTACTCTTTCTAAACACACACATGAGGCACAGTCCACTCTGCCCTTCATCAAAGTCAGTAAACCCCCATGGGGAACATGTTCTGTTGCATCTATATTCTTCAGGGCACAGTGCTAAAAACAGAGTAAGCCTACAAATAAGCACTTCACAGACGGGAGGGATCACATGCAAACAAAAACACCCATCTAAAACCCTCTCTGTCCCTGTCCTGTCGTGTGTACAGCTGCCATAGGGGGGGGTTGGGGAGGGGGTTAAGCTCTACTTAGATGGGAGCAGGCATGTTTAATCTCTGTGTCCTTCTCAGAAACCTTCTACCTTCCTTTTCCACTTAGCCAGTGATCTAGCCAGTGAAGTTTTCTTCTCTCTGGTAGCCCCCTTTCCTCTCAGCAAGCATCCCTATTGCGCTCTGGAGAAGGCCCCCTTTCTTTTCAGCAAGGGCCTGGGGAATAAGTCTAAGAAAGTCCATCCTGAACCAGCTTGGTGAAGAGGAGTTCTTCTCCCAGGTGCAGACTGAGAGACAAAATGAAATATTCAGAGCCGCGCTAAATTGGCCATCATCACAGTTAGGTCATTTTCCTGATCATGTCTTCTCTCCTTTGGCCAGCAGCATGCAGCCTCCCTCTCTCATGACCTCATGGCTGTGCTAATGCAATTTTAATGAAAGATTCCAATGTTGCTTTTTTGGCAGAAGCTTCTGATACGAATACAAAGACTTCTGTGCCAGACCGAATCAAGTCTACCCACACAGCCTGGCCTGCCAACAAAGCAGAAACGTCATAGCCTACAGTCTAGATATTGTTGAAGAAAAACCGATGTGGGGACTGTTTTCATTTGTAAAGAGGGATAACAAATGAACCAATGCAGCCCAAGCAGTTCAGACAGATACCTACAGCCCCTATTTTGGCCATATAAGGGCCTTCCAGAAACCACTGGCATCAGCAATAGCCCACTAATGAGAGCTGAGCTGCAGTTAACCTCACCTAAAAGCCTCTCAAACGCTCCACAGGACTCACAGGGGGAAACACACACACACACACACACACACACATACACACACACACACACACACACACACACAGAGGATTCTGGACACTCCTGTAACTGTGATATAAGAACAGCAAAAGGGGATCCTTGACCTTAGATACAAAAGATCATTCTCTATCTGCAGACAAACATTACTATCAATAACTGATTTGTGATACACCACTAGACTGGTCATAAGTAGATTAGATTCATACACTTTAAAAGGGAGGGTGATCTTTAAAATGTATTTAAAATCAACATATGAGCTACACATCATACTGAGACACAGTTTTATTTCCCTGAAAGCAGCAAGTTAACACACACTCGGTCACTTCAGTATTTGGCCATTTCTTTTCATTTAACAGAGTTCAGAAACTGTTCTTAATTCTTTTTCTTATTTTTTTAACACAATAATCCAGTCATTCTACTCATAACCCAGCTGTTCAAGGCTACAGAGTGCTGTCGATAATAAAAGAATGAGAACATTTGGTACACCGTTGACAAAATGGAGAAAAAGCAGCCATCGCTAATGGATTTTCTTCATTTCGTGTTAGATGGCGATTAGTCAAATGTCCATTAATGCCCATGTCCAAGTCCAGTAATTCTAATAAATAATATGAACCACTGAACTTTCAGAGAGAGGCTTGCTTGTTTGTGTGCAAAGAAAAACAGTGAATGGAAAGAGAGCAAGGCTGACATCCTCTACTCAAGCCGCAGACAGAAGCAGAAGCACATCCGCATCCTGCTCCTGGGGTCAGGGATGGTATGATGAGGGGGTGACAATATGTCTTTCCAGCTGAGCTCGAGGTGTCTGTTGTCACGTTTCCTCAAAAAACAAGGACTTTCCGACCCAGCACATCCTCCATGGCGCACCGGGAGAGGAGTGAAGTCAGATTTCAAGGGGCAAGTCAACAGTTCTGGCTCTGCTTGACATTAAGCGTTTTATGTGACACACCCATGTATTCACTTTTGGACTTCATGAATTGGTTGGTCTCAGAAATGCTACGGCATTTTACGTGCTTACTAATCCTAGATCACCAAGGGTATTATATTCACTAGACCTGTAAAACAATATATATGTTTACATTTACAAATGGAGGAAAGAAGCCTAGTGGAACTCCATCCACCAACAAAATGCACATACAGGTCCAACTGAAGGCCTGCCTGCCTGCAGCTGCTGAGTCCGACCCAGAGAAGTGACAGAGTAAACAAACAGCAGGCTAACGCGTGGTACCAGAGCAAGCCCGTGACATGACACCCTAGTCTCCGTGCCAACAGGAGCCCTGCCAGTACCAGTGCAGTCCCCTCCAGAGGAATGCCCATTTGATTTACTGATGCCACGACATTACCACAGTGTAGAATAGTAAAATGGGCAGAGAGAGAGAGAGAGAGAGAGAGAGAGAGAAAGAAAGAAAGAAAGAAAGAAAGAGAGAGAGAGAGAGAGAGAGAGAGAGAGAGAGAGAGAGAGAGCAGACCTATATTGACACTGCTGGCTGTATTGTGCTGACTTCCAGCACTCATTGTTTTGGTTTGTGGGTTGCTGTAATCATCCATACTGGTTTACTGCTGTGTGTCAGCTGAATGGACGTGGAGAAAGGACTGTGCTGTTGAAGTGGATGTGGAAGTCACCCACCATTCTACATTCTACATGAGCACAAATTTACTAACTAGGCATGTAGGCAAAGTGAACACAACATCTCATTATTCGTAAATAAGCCATGTGGTAAAAGTGCTAAATAAGCCAGAACGCAAAACACCACAGACTCGTGAGTACTGCATTCACCAATGTTGGCATGCTGAAAGATTTTGGTATTAGAATTGTGAAAACTAGGAATCCCAAAGTTCTTTTTTTCTGACTCGTATCTTTGAGTACACAGCCACGACATGTGGCACCATCAAGTTTAAGTGTTGGCGAATTAAAGGTGCAACAGTGTCTGTATCACTATTCAGTCGGCTCTGTAGTTGTGGCCTGCCTGCTCCTAAATAAAAAAAACAATAGGCCTCAAATGATAGCCTTTCTTTCCTGAAAACAATTCAGTTGCCCACTACAGCACAATGTTGGAAACCATAACACTGCATGATGTAAGCAAAATATGGAAAGCAATTTTGAAAGTTAGGCTTTCTGATGTTAGGCTATCACTGCAAACTACTCTTGTGTACATTTGCAACTTATGTCTTCCCTACCTTTTTATGAACACTTTGTCGCCAAATCATTTCAAATACAAAGGTAGAAAATAAAAGCAAGGCCTATTCAATTGGAAGCCTGTCATCGCCTTTCCAATTAATTATAATAATTACTAGATGATTGCCTTTTTGTAATCGATAAAGGCATAGTTTAAAAAGCTGCCCGACATGCAACCTGTTTGATCCTCTACATAAAGAGTGTACAAGTTTGAATTGTGTTTAACCTACAATACGACCAACAGACAAAGGTCTGACAAATTTAACTCAAATGTTTACTTCAAAGAGAGGATCATTTTTTATCGTTTTGAAGGAAGCAAAACACCAGCCAGTTTTTTTTTTATACATTAGATTTATCTTTTACATATCCAGTGCATCCTGGTATGGCTGCAATTTCTCTTCACTCTCAATTGAAGTGGGCTACTGTCTATCAAACAATATGCAAAATGGGTGTGCAAAAAAGGAAAATGTGTCCCATCTTAGGTTCTCGGTTTTGAAAGATGACCAGAATGAGTTGCTACAGTAATTGAATTGCACTGATATCGATTTTCATAAAATGTTATACTGGTGAAATTCCACATCATGAAAAAAATGTTTTAGATCATGACACACATCAAAGTTGGCCTATCACATTTAGCCCTAGAGTGAGAACAAAGATAATGGGACAAGGAAGGCGGCTAAGGAGTTTGAATGCTGTGTCCTGCTCCCTGTATGCTGTGTGAAGACTGCACACATGTGGCAGAGAACATTGAATAACACACTTCTTTAACATTGTCTTAGTGTCACCACCAAAATTTAAAACACTTCTATAGATTTTATAGGCTATACTGCACATCAGATGACATTTTGGATTATAAATTCTGCCAAGAGTTTGCAAGATAACAAAATACAAGCATCTCCATTGACCCACAGGAGGAGGGATAGCTAGACTAGGTTCATTTCCTGACTCAGCATATTATCACCCATACAACTAAGGGTATTCCCTTTCACTTAGCTATAATGTGCAATAAAACATTCTACTTTTGCAGTCAACTCACCAAGGCCCTACTAAGATTTGACTTAAACAAGGATCATTTCTGAGCACATAGTCAAACCCTACAGTTCCACAGCAGATCTCCCAGGAAGTACATGATCATTCAACCAAGTCCCAAAATGGCCTGCAAAAAGAAGGTCTGTGAGTGTCACATGTGCAGATTATTTTTAGCCAATTCTTCCTTACTGGACTTTTTAAAGAAAGACTTTACAGGACTTTCCCAGACTCAAGTGGTCAGACATAATAACTGCACCATGCAGCCTACTTCATTTCAGAAAGGTGTTACACTGATGAAACATGTAGCCTAATAATCAACTCTATGTAAAAAAGGAAAACAAGATGTGAAATCTGGCTAAGCCTAACCATTAATACCATAACATGCTCTTCAGAACACAACATGGTGAAAGATCTACCTTCACACCAAAAGTTGCCTGCATTTTTGTAATACTGAGAGTTCAGGGGGGTGTCAACAGGGTGAAGAATTTAAATCTAGGTCAAAGACAATCTAGGATAGATTTAAGGATGTTTAAAGTAACTTTACCATGCTTTTGAGAACACAGGTAAACTACAAGAAGGCAGCAAGGCATTGACCTTTATCCCTGGTTTCCAGTTAAATTCAAGCCTCTTGCTTTACAACACAACATTGCATGCAAGATAGTTTTACTCCAGTTTGAACTTTTTTAAACGAATCCTACATTTTTATATAGTTTTGCTTGTTTTACTAGTCTACAACTAACATTTGAAGTTAATTTAAGACAAATAACAAATATAACGTTAGAGTCACTTGATGATCGAAACTACCAGGCAGGTAGATCTATGGGTTCCATATGATGACAACAAACAAATTTAGGCTTGATCTATGTGACATTTCTAGCAACATCGGCATGGTCGATCAATCAGCGCACAATTCTGACTTTCCAGAACCGAGCAACCAGGGTTAACCGGTGTTTCGTTGCTCGCAAATATCTTTAAGCAAGCAGATTTTATTTCAACGCCAACGTTAAAACTAGCTCTCATGGTTATGTTAAAAATATTTATCAGACCACCTCAGTAACGTTTTGTGCGTCTCGATTGTGGACTCATCCGTGTGGGGGAATGGGAAAACGGGAGTCTATTGGACACGCATCGGTCGTCATGTTACTTGCTGACAAAATAATTAACGTAAATATAAACTTACGTTTGGTGGCATTGATGAGGTTCTTTCCGTCTTTGTATAGTTCTTTTATGAATCTGTTGGTTTTATCCAATTCCGCTTCATGCGCCCTCACTTTATCACGGAAAGAGGGACTGTCCAGGTAGCACTCGCTGAACTCCAAAGGGTGTAATCCCATTTCGGAGCTATGTAAAGCTAGCTAGATGGTAGCTAGCTGACAAGTCTGAAAACAAGTTAAGCTTTAAAAACAGTTATACACTTTCACAAGACTGAACTCAGAAGTGTGAGCTAGCCAACAGAATTAGCCAGCTAGCGCCATCCACTCGCTATTCCTGGATCATAGACTTATTCCACCTCGAATCCGTGGCGAGACCAAAGACCACTCCTGGACAAAATTACTCTAAAAAATCCCGATGGAAACGACACTTTTTACTTCACAAGACAACCACCTACTTTAAAACAGTACTTTTTATATTATTAATCACGAAATCCTAGAGCCCGTATTACAAAAACTAACAATTAAAAGTTTCAATAATTCTGTCAGACATAACATTAGTCCACGTCGTGGCGTTATACCGTAGTCTAGTTGTGACAGTGGCAGGGGTAAAATGTAATGTCTCATGCAGCACGCGGGATTTGGTCCTACATACAAAACGTGATGACGTGAAACGAGAACGCTGACTGGACCATAGACTGTATAGTCTATGAACTGGACTCTCACCTGTTGATATCAATATCGATGCATTCATGACTGTATGTTTAGGCTTAATAGGCTATTATACACAAAACACGATACTTCGCTTAGTTATTATGACAACTAAATTTACATTTACATTTATGCATTTAGCATCACTGGGCCTTGATATGCCAAACGCTTTAAGGGGAGGTTCAGCATGACATGGGAATAAAACTAAATCGTTATTGTTTTTAAAGCTATATCTATGTCATGCCAGCCCAACTTCTTGCAGTGGAGAATTTAACAGATGGCTTCAGTTGCACGTTCTGAACTGGTTCATTTGTCAAATACATTTTCCATCTCAGGAGACTTGCCTCCTCTGTTCCTCAAGGTTATATACTTGGCCAAAATATTTTCTTCCATGTACATTGTCCTAATTCTAAAACATAATGGCCCACTGCCTCAGTCAAAAAAAAAAAACTACCTCGTTTAGCTTTATAGGGCATGAAAATACTATTATTTTTGTTATTGTTACTGCTGTGATAACATGATAATGATATTCTTATTCTTATTTTTCTTATTACTATATAATTATTATTATTATTATTAGTAGTAGTAATATGAGTAGAATTAAGATTGAGATTATAAAGCAATAAAACTAGGAACGACTTACTGATTCATAGTTGTTCCTTAACGGACGTATTTATACGGCGGACGAGAGAACCTGGCGGCCAGTTTACATTCACAGACATGCATTGATTTGATTTACTGCCTGAATTTCAGGAGCTGCTTCATACAGAATTCGTTTATCAATAATGACCGCATCCAGTTGCGACAAACCACATACCTGATCTAAAAACACAATATGTTTTATCACTTTTATAAGCGAGTGTCATCTTTACACCGTTCGATTGATGTAGCTAACCTAACCTAGCTACGCGCAAGCAAGCAAACAAGCAACGGGTAGACTAAGACGAAAAATACAGTAAGTTTATTTATTTAGCCAGCGAATAACAAATAACAATATCTTAATTCGTATTCTAATTTCTGTCTATCTTGGTGCAATGTGATTAGGGACTGTCTCACTCTTACGTGCGTCTATTTATATTACTAGCGTTGAAACAGCTGTAACGTTATTGTCAATCTTCTGACATAAAATTCCATGTTACATGCACGCATTTTCAAAATTATGCTAACGTGCAGTTTAGTATAACACGTAATATAATACATTTATGCAGAAATGCCAAACTCAACCACTCGACCCAAGCGGTCAAGGCGCAGTCGGCGGGCACCAAGAGAAGATTCTGCAAGGAATGAATTGGTGTCGCGGTCCTTGGAGAGTGCTCAGCAGTGCCTTTACAATCAAGATTATGGCACGGCTTTCGTCCATTACCTCCTGGTCCTTAATCTGGAGCCTCTGTTGAGAGATTTTACAAAGGTAAACCGTTTCTAGACCCCAGACGTGGATTCAGGCTGTCATGCTTTTTGAAGAAATTATATGGCTCTGGTAAAAGTATATGTAACATAAACATCAATGTAATATTCGTTTCATAAGTAATTTACCAATATTTCTATATTTAATTCATTATGTGTCTCTTACTTTGCACTGACCTAAAGGAAATCTTCAGAACCTTATGGACACTGTGTAGTGTCCTTGAGCAGAGGGGGCACTCATTTTGATGATTTTGTCCTTAAGTTACCTTGATTGAAAGGTTACTTATTGAAAGGCACATCGGTATGAATAGAATTATTAATCATGTTATGATAAACTTCATTATTTTGGACCTAGGGTTAGCCATTCACACATTCTTTAAATGTGCATATTGTCATAATATTCTTAAATAGATTTCTAACCAATAGAACTATAACTAGGCTAGGCATTTCCTTGAAAAAAAAACTCACTATTGTGACAATGACAATGATCAAGCAGTCAACCAATTTTAATCATTGTTTATTTTTACAGTAATTATTATTTATTTTGCAAAACTTGTTTCTGACGTTCTTTGCATTCCATTGGATTTGTGCATCTACTGTTTCTTCAAATGCTAAACCATGATAAAATATATGTTTCGATTTTTTTTTATTGCCATTACCCCTAACAGTGGAATATTAACTTGGTGCTTTTTTATGGTCATTATTTCAACTTGGTCTTGACTCTTGACATATGCAGCCTTGTGCCCATTCCTATTATCAAATAAGAAATCCCCCAAATAAGCACCTTTTATAGGTTTATACATTTGTGTGGTAATGGTACAAAATTTTTGTCCCATTTCTTGTGGTGGCATCATTAAATTCAACTGATTGCCTGTCTGCTGACTTCAGAGAGTCCCACAGTCTCTCTGATGATGAATGCCTTTTATCTTCTCTTTTAGGAATCTTTTAGGTTTACTCTTTTCAAATGGGCAGAGGAACTAGACTCACTGGGTCGCATTCAGGATCTTTTTGACTGCTATGAACAAGCTTTAGAATTATTCCCTGTGGATGAAGTCATCTTGAATAGTATGGGGGAGCACCTCTTCAGGTAATTTAACTTTGGTTCTCACTTTTCACACAAATGTGAATTTACAAAATCAAGGTCTCCATGAATTTGTCCCCCTGAAGGCTTCTGTAGAAAAATCTTTTTTTTAAACAGTTAGACTTTATGAAAGTATTAAAGCAAGCAAGGACAGGTATGAAACCATCAAAGACCAGCTTAGACTAAAACTAAAAACTTAAATCTAAAACTAACTATTAGCATCAGCTAACTTGGATCAGGGTTTCCTGTTGGGCAATGGCATATTGATACACACAATGATGTATATAATTGCATTGTTTTTTGTCCTACAAAGAATGGGCTTTAGAGACGAAGCGGCTGGCCATTTTCACAAAGCACTAAAACTGAGACCTGACTACCCTGAGGCTAAAGAGAACTTCTACCGCGTGGCAAACTGGCTTGTGGAGCGCTGGCACTTTCTAATGCTCAATGACCGTGGGCGAAATTACAAGTACCAGCTGGCCATACAGAAGGCTGTCCGCGGGGGCTGCAGCACTGTGCTTGACATTGGTACTGGCACTGGCATCCTAGGGTAAGAATCATTTGTACGGTTACTGGTTATAAAGTCTCAATACCACAAATCTGTTCCAGAAATACTTTATTACTGTATAGAAATTCTGTTTTATTGGCAGTCATTACTTCATCTTCAGTATTTCTGTCTGTTTTGAGATTGAAATGCCTAGGTTTCGAGCAGAGGTAGAACTTATGGAATGGCTCTATGATGTTCCTCTGTGTTCAGGATGTGTGCTAAGAAGGCTGGAGCAGCTGAGGTGTATGCATGTGAATTGTCCAAGACCATGTATGAGTTGGCCTGTGACGTGGTAGCAGCCAATGACATGGAAGGCAGCATCAAAATTCTCCACCTGAAGTCTTTGGAAATGGAGATTCCCAAAGACATCCCTAAAAGGTAGGATTCAGATGTGCTTCAGAGTGGATTGGTAAATGAGAACATGCTAAATCGTTTCAACAATATGTAATGTTTCTATAAATTGATGCTATTGAAATAGCTTGTGAGGGCGATGACTGTCATGTTTCCCATCAGATGTTTTTTAAAAAACGACAAAAATATTAAAAATGTCAAAAAGTGTCATTTAATTGGCTGAGAGTTGGATGTGAGTGCTCACCTTGTTTGCACCATTTTTGACAAGTCACATTGCAACCACAGGCAGTTAACAACATTCCATTAACAACTGTATCATCATCAATGCTACAAACTGTGGGCATCTTAATGAATCAATGTCTGTATGAATCAACCCATAGGCCTGTTATTCCAGTTCACAGAGTGCTGTCGATGGGAAAAAGAACAAGGAAATTTGACAGACTGAATAATACATTGGAACATTAGCTGTTGCATCTCTATTCGGTTTATGATATATGATTTCTTTTGTTCTTTTTCCTTCTGGTAGCATTCAGTGACCTTGACAATGGGCCGATAGATTGATTTAAACCTTTTTTTTCTATATGACATCTGTATAAAAGGGATTCAACATTCACAGTTGCCCCCTTTTTAAGTTATTGCAGGATATTGAATAGTCTAAAGAGTGAAAATGTAAAAAATCAGTTGGTGTGCTGTGAAGACAAAAATCTCAGGCCTTTTTTGTTTGGTGTTATTATAGTAAAAGTGTATCATTTTCTCATCATGTTGTTGATAGGGTGTCATTGGTTGTGACTGAGACTGTAGATGCAGGGCTGTTTGGTGAAGGCATTATTGAGACTTTAATTCATGCCTGGAACCATCTTCTTCTTCCCCCTCAGGTAAGAGACTAAATATGTTAATGTCATGGTCCGTCTTTCCATCTGTCTGTCTCAATGTGAATGTTGATGAAATTTAAAAGGATGAACACTTTGTTAAATCTCAGTACATGTTTTAGTTTGGAAAATTGTATTTGTGATGTAATGTTTGCTTTCTTTCATGTTGAAAAGCCTGTAATAAAAACACATCACAACAGTTTTTTTTTATCTCAACCAGACAGCCCTTGAGTAATGGCTCCATCCAGTGGTAATTGAGGGAACTAAAAATGTCTGGATTTAGGATTTGCAGTTGAACTATTTTAAATAATCAAAACCTCTGTAACAGTTAATAGAAGGGTCATTAAGTGTCCACCCAAACAAATCTGAATGAATAAAAGTACCTAGTAAAATTGGGATAAAGTGTCTGGTTTGCTCTCTGATGGTGCTGCCAGGTTTGACTGCACTAAAGACGCACCCATCTGGGGCAAAGGTTCTGTCACTCTCCACTGTCTTACCACATGGTTTCAAACATTCTCTAAACCAGCTGATTGTAATTAGCAAAATGCGGTGGTGGACATCAACATACCTGATAGGCCATTCAAAATTGGAAGGAGAGGGTTGAAGCTTACACTTGTCTCCTACACTGGAGCCTGAGAACCTACCAGAAAGGCACTACTGAATTTGTCATGTTCCTCTGGGAAAGGTTTAAAAAAATCTATTTTTGACAAGCATAAGCAAATTGTTATTGACTGATGTGGAACTTGGCATGGCCAACATCCCTTTTTCACTGCTCCAATGAATAGTGAACATGTGTATTCTAGTTACATGGTTAGATGAATAGTTTTCTAACCTTACAAGGTGTTGCCCATCTGCAGCCAGGGACGGGCTGCCCCCAATCATTTGTTTCCAGTTTTTAAGACCTGAGTGTGTCTTTTTTCAGTGACCTAAAGAACGACGCACTGCAGATCAAGAGGAGATATTATCTTTATGTGAAAAATGTGCTATGAGTTCAGAAACCACACAAAATCACTTACCGCACCTTTGATTTACCAGCATCATAACTTCAAACATTCAAATCACCTACTGCTCCTTTAAAACGGTTAAATGGCTCATAAGATGGTGAAAAGAGGCTCTCTTGGGTCCTCTTTGCACACATTGGACAATGCTGTACAATGAAACCAAACAAAAGTGTAACCCTGGTGATTTATTACTATGTCAGTTACCATTGCTAAACATCACATAATATGATCATGTCGGGTTCATACTCAGTTTTAGAAATGAATCTACACTAGAGAATTTAAAACATTGGTGTCAGTTAATACTCTGTGACAGTAGCTGAAAAATCAGACTTTTTGGATTGGATGGTTATTGAATGAAAGCTTTTTAATAACATGGTAAACATTTTTTGTTTCAGCTTTGTGTGTGTATGTTTGTGTGTGTGTGTGTGTGTATGTACGTAAATTCTTTTGGCTTTTTATATCCTCAGTCAGTAATGCACATCTTGAACAAATGTGATCTTAGTGAAGTCCTGCATTTTGACCTGCAGAATTCCCAGGATCCCCCTGCGAGCCCCTCTGAGACAGGCCGTGTCATTCCTGCTGGAGCTACAGTCTTTGGAATGGCTGTGGAGTGTCAAGAGATCCGGCGACACCACAGGTAGAGTTGCTAGTTAGATAAGTGTTCATTCAACACTTCTTTTAACACACACTTTCTCTCAGTTTCTCCCAAGTTTAGGGATGGTTCCAATCTATCTATTTTTCATGACATCTGAATGTTCCTGAGCCAGCTGCATGAAAAATGAAGAAAACACAGAGGTTGGCCAGGCCCTACTTAATAGTCTTCTCTGTATTTTGTTGTGTATCAGTTCAGTAGTGTGTTTGCGTGTGTCTGTGTGATCCACACGAGCAGAGCTTTATTGGCACAGCTCTTTGTTCTGAACTGTTTCTCACACATGCATGCGTGGAGTGTTTCAACACATTTGCACACAAATCAAATTCGGCACCAGAAAAACACACAAAACCTGCTTTGTTATGCTTCTAATGCTGAGACTGCAAGTTAAGTTTGATTAGTGTAAAAGATTATAGACAACTTCCACCCTAGTTTGCTGTCTTAATGGCATTTGCATATCTGGCACACAATAGAATAGCAGTAGGGTGATACACATTTCCCCTCGGGGATCAATAATCTATCTATCACATGAACAGAAGTATAGCAACTGTTGTTCAGTTCTATATTGACTTTCACCTGTGTTCACCTGCCTGTTCCAGTGTCTTTAGTCTTTGGCAGTCTGCAGGCCTAGTCAAATCCTTGTCCGCCATCAGTGTGTGTGAGTATTGAGACTCCAGTGGAGTGACATACTATAGATGTCTTGTCATATAGCTGAAGGGTATTTTTAATTAAATATGTGACTTAAGTTAGACTAACTAACAGCTCTATTCAACCTATGGAAATAGCCTAGATTTAAGCACCTTGTTTTCCACCTATAAATAGATAGATAGATAGATAGATAGATAGATAGATAGATAGATACTTTATTGATCCCCAAGGGGAAATTCAAGGTCCCAGCAGCTTAAAAAAAATCACACACAACATATACTACAGCGTACACAGGATGATAAGAAGCAGATCAACAAAACAACATGACTAGATCAACATTACTAAAAATGAGAATAGAATGCAAATACTATGGGTAGAGATGCGCATGAGTGTACTGTGGTACAGTATGGGGTGTAGTAGGTAGTAGTGCAAATGAGTCCAGTAGTGCAACAGTGCAAATGAGTCCAGTAGTGCAGCAGGTTAAAAGTCTATTGACTAGCAATAAATATGTGCATATATAAAAGAGGACAACAGAAAATATAAGCATAGCACTTTAACAGGTCCAATATAAGTATATGGACAATAAGATAAACATAAAAAAATAAAAATAGCCTAATAATATAAAATTACAATATCAGTGCAGGGATAAGTCTAACAGAGTCATATACGGGTTCATGCATCAGTCAAGTATGCAGGTCAAGTATCAGGTTACAGTTACTGTTAGTGGTCAAGTATGTAGTTACAGTAAAAGGAGGGGTTGTGCATGTGGGCTAATGTAGCCAGTAGGGCCCTTAGGCAGTGTGAACAATACACAGTATTGTAGAAAATGTCTTGTAAGTGAATAGGAGGGTTCAGGTGCAGATAGACTATGCAGAGAAGTCCAACTCTCCTTTTCCTTTCAGTGAAGCATTGTAGAGTTGAATGGCCCTGGGTACAAATGACTTCCTAAGTCTGTCTGTTGTGCATGTCAGGGAGCGTAGTCTCCAGCTGATCAAGCTCTTCTGCTGCATGATAGTGCTGTGGAGTGGATGACAGTCATTGTCCAGGATGTTGTGTAGCTTTTTCAGTGTCCTTTTGTCTGATACTGAAGTGGTGCACTCCAGTTCAGCTCCCACAACAGAGCCAGCTTTCCTTACCAGCCTGTCTAGTCGCCCAGCATCCCTCTTCTTAGTGCTTCCTCCCCAGCATGCCACAGCATAGAAGAGGACGCTGGCAACAACAGACTGGTAAAATATCCAGAGGAGCTTGCTGCAGACGTTGAAAGACCTCAGCCTCCTCAGGAAGTACAACCTGCTCTGCCCCTTCTTGTAGAGCGCTTCAGTGTTGACTGACCAGTCCAGTTTATTGTCCAGGTGTATTCCCAGGTACTTGTATGTTTTCACCACCTCCACATTAACCCCCTCTATGGTGACTGGCACCAGGGCGGGCTTGGACCTCCTGAAGTCCACCACCATCTCCTTGGTCTTGGCAGTGTTGAGTTGTAGGTGGTTGAGTTTGCACCATTGCACAAAGTCCTCCACCAGGCTCCTGTGCTCCTCCTCCTGCCCATTCCTGATACAAGCCACAATTGCAGTATCGTCTGAAAACTTCTGCATGTGGCATAACTCCGAGTTGTAGCAGAAGTCAGATGTGTACAGGGTGAACAGGACTGGAGAGAGCACTGTTCCCTGTGGAGCTCCGGTGCTACTGATGACCGTATCAGAGAGGCAGTCCTTCAGTCTGACGAACTGTGGCCGCTCTGTCAGGTAGTCTTCAATCCAGAATACCAGGTGGGCATCCACACCCATCTGCAGGAGCTTGTCACTCAGTCTGGGGGGTTGGATGGTGTTAAAAGCACTGGACAAGTCAAAGAACATGATTCTCACAGCACTTTTCTCCTTGTCCAGGTGAGTGTGTGTCCTGTGCAGGAGGTATGAGATGGCATCGTCAACGCCCACTTTCTCCTGATAAGCAAACTGTAATAGGTCTAGTGCATGGCGCACCTGTGGCCTAAGTATCCCCAGAACCAGTCTCTCCATGGTCTTCATCAGGTGTGATGTTAGAGCGACTGGCCTGAAGTCATTAAGCTCACTTGGGTGTGGTTTCTTGGGGACAGGAATGAGACATGATGTCTTCCACAGTGCTGGGACTCTCCCTAGACGGAGACTCCAGTTGAAGATGTGCTCAAGTGGGTCTCCTAGTTCTGCAGCACAGGCTTTAAGCAGTCTTGGACACAGTCCATCGGGTTGGGCCGTTAAGCAGACAGTGTCTGGGCAGTCCATGTCCATTGAGACTTGAGCACGGCAATCAAACCTGTTGTAAAAGCTGTTTAACTGGTTTGCTTTGTCCAAGTCTCCCTCCACAGAGCAGCTGCTCTTCTTCCCCAGGCCAGTGATGGTCTTCATTCCATCCCAGACCTCCTTCATGTTGTTCTGTTCCACCTTCTTCCTGTATTCCTCCTTGGCCTCTTTCAGCCTGACTTTGAGCTCCCCCTGTACGCGCCTCAGTTCTGCCTGGTTCCCTTCTCTGAACGCCGCCATCTTCCTATTTAGAAGGGTCTTGACATTGCTGGTTATCCAATGTTTGCTATTTGGAAAGCAGCGCACAGTTCTTGTGGGAACAACAACGTCCATACAGAAGTTCAGGTAGTCAGTCATGCAGTGTGTGACCTCCTCCAGATCTCCTCCATTCTGTAGTACACTCCAGTCTGTCCAGTCAGAGAGCGGTGCTTTCATCTCCTGTTGCTGCTTGTCAATGTCACATGGCACATTGATTGAATATTGAGTGGATACTTCCATTATTCCACTGATGTTGGAATTGCAAGGGATAAAGAATGAAAGTGAAATTTCAGAGAAAGGATGTTAAACAGACACTTACTTGTCATGTTGAAAGCTGGATAGATAACTCATTTACTGTATTATTCTATTGAAGATTCTGGGGTCCTTAAGCTGGAGGGTGTTTTGGTAAGCATAGTACAACATGTTGGTGCAGGTTTTGTTCCAGGCAGGTAGGTGCAGTTAAGAATCAAGCACCCCAGTCTACGTCACTCTTCTGTGGTCTGTAGAGCTGCATGGCCCGTGGGGCTACTGATGCCTGAGCCCAGTTCCATGCCAGTTTTTCTCACAAGCCTGTCTAGTCATTTCAGCACACTCGTCCACCTGCTGTCTCCCCAGCACACCACAGCAGAGAAGAGGACACCAGCCATGACAGACTGGTAGAACATGAGCAGGAGTTCTGCTGGTGTTGAAGGGTGTTGAAAGAGAACCTGCTCTGCCCCTTCCTGTTGCAAGTCACTGTGATCAGACCAGTTCAGGTGCATAAGGCTGCCTACAGTCTTATCATTGTCCTCAAGAAACAATCACATCTATATTTGAGTGCATTTTCATTTTTCAAACAAGTCAGTAAGATCTAACCAATGTCTAATAAAGTCTTTATTTGTTCATAAACTTTGTCCACTCAAGTACAATTTAAAGCAACACCAAGGAGTTTAAAAATCGCACCCTCTACAGGTTGGAAGCGTAAGCTTGCCATAAGGCAAGTCAACAAGCAAACTTGTTTAGTGCCATTAAAGCCGATAGAGGGCTGCAGAGTAAATGCAGCAAGTATCGTTCACCCCGTTACGTGTCGATGGACCACTGAAACAATTTTGAAAACATTATTTCAAGGTACCAAAGGTCTTTGGTTTTGCTTTAAGTTAAAATCTTAAAAGTAAAAGCTTATTGCTTTGCTGGTATTTTTTCTCCCAAAGGATGGTTTGGAATAAACTAAGAAGACTGCTGTCAAATCTTGTTTGTATCAATGACCATGTTGTCCATGTTGGCAGGCTTTGTGTATCTGCGGTGGGCGGCCTGAATCTGAGTGCAGTGGGAGAGATTCACAGCCCTGTGAGCTGCTCTGCAGACGCCGATGACTCCACTGAGCCTTACACCACCGAGAGGCTGAGCCGCCTGCCTGGGGGATACGTGCCCCTCACCAGCCCCTTCCGAGCTTTGGACATAGATTTCAATGACCCTCAGGTACGGCTGACCAAGTACTTTGAGAGTTAAATAGAACGCTCAGGCATTGTTTTTTTTTTTTTTTTACTGTTTGTAGCTTATGTCTAATTTTTTTTAACTGGACTGAAAGGTGCACATGGGGAGAGTGTGCTCTATAAACTGAGCTGTAAGGTGCTATGGTTTTTGACATGACCCACCTGACCTTTGACCTTTCTCAGGAGCTGGAGGGCCTGTGCTCCAGGGAGGTGAGGCGGCTGAGTCTGACCGTCAGCCAGGAGGGTGTGCTGGATGCCCTGGCTGTGTGGTTCCAGCTGCACCTGGATGAAGAGAACAGCCTGTCCACTGCCCCACAGGAGAAGACGTGCTGGGAGCAGGCAATCTACCCCATCCAGGGCCCACAGGGTGAGACACCCACCCCACCCCACACATAGCACGCACACACACACATACCACACACCGCACTGAGCTGCCTCTGATAAGGTATGTCATAGACTCCATGATACCATTCATCCTTGTGAGGTCCTGTGATCCTAGGTTCTGCGAAATTCAAATGGACACATACTAGCAAAGATTAGGGCCGTTTCCACTATCGGAACTTCAGGGAAATTTTACCGGACCTTCACGGTATACTTGTGTTTCCATTTGACCGGGCCGGCCCCAAAGGAACTTTTTCCGTGCCTTTTCAGGGACCAACAGAGTACCTGCTCTAGGGTAGGTACTCCGTTGGTCCCTGAAAAGGTGCGATAGTTGATTGGTCAATCAAATGAAGGCAAGATACAGCAAGGTTCTGAAGCGAAAAAATAAAAATGGCGGAGCTAACGCAACGAACGCTGTTTTTGTGAAAAATAAAAAAAAGCTTGGGCTTTATGACTTGATATTTTGTAAAATGAGGCGAGAAATGTTGACTTTTCAATCTAAAATTCTGGGGTTTGTAGCCAGAAATGCACCTGTTGTTGTATACGCTGTGTCTACCAGCCACCTATTCGCGTTAGCAAGTTAGCAAGCTTGTTGTTTCCTATGGTGGTGCTAATGCAACGGTCGCTATTTTGGTGACAAGCTAAAAAGTTTGGGCTTTATGACTTGATATTTTGTAAAATGAGGCAGATACTGACTGTACAATCTGAAAATCTGGGCTTTGTAGCCAGATAATGCACCTGTTGCTGTGTCTACCAGCCACTTATTTGCGTTAGCAAGAAGTAAAGGCGTAAACGGTCACAACGTGATGACGTCTTAGCGAAGGGTCGTCTCAGTTGTTTCTAATGGAAATGCAAGGCTGAAAGGACCGATACATTCAATTTCCCCCCTCACCGTGATGGTCCGGTAAAATTACTCTGAAGTTCCAATAGTGGAAACGGCCCTATTGTTTGCTACAGTGTAATCAGATGTCATGGGTCTCTTGTTTGTAGTTACTGTATCCATCTGCAAAAGCCAAACTCACAGTTAGTTAATGATAAAAGGCCTAATTGTTTATGACTATTTAGATTCATTTCCAATAGCATTTATAAACTCCTGTGTTGGATCATGATTACATGACAAAAGAGCTCTTTTCCGGTATATCCAAACAAATTTTCTTCTGATTTCACTGTAGAACCAGGGTTCCCATGCGTTCTGTATAACCAGCGTCCCCATGTCTCCCGGAAAACACATATTCACATTATAGATTCCCAGGCATAGAAAACACCTGGAAATTGTAATATAATGTGAAAATGTTCTGGAAATAATAATTGAGTCCTTGAGCCAGACTTGTCGACATGTACACATTTAAATGTGAAGTGTCATTAAACAAATAAAAGTAGATTTTTGTTTAAACCGTAAAAACAAGCAAGATATCGGTAAGTTACTTAATAGTTTCAGATTCACCTTTGTCTCATACAGAACATATTTTTTTCAGTACATAAGTGGCTGACCACCATAACCCAAACTTCACACACACACACACACACACACACACACACACACACACTCACACACACTCACACACATATATATATACTTTTCACCTTTCATTTCACCAGCTTATAAGGGCCATTCATGGTGATATTCTGCCATACAACAGGAATTTCAGCTACCACACCTGCCTAATCCAGTGCCTCTGGCAGTGTCGAGTTTGTTGTTACTCAAACCAATGATCTTGCCCTCCCAGTAGAAGTCGTCCAGAATAACTGGGTGTAAATAGCTCAGTGGAAGTGCTCCATGTTGGCCCCACGGCTGAAAACCCAGGCTCCCCAGAGACATGGCTTGGCTTAGCCATAATAGGAGTGGAACTTATATCATCTGATCAGATGACAGCATGTTGCCTGTACTTGCGTCCTAGTGCTAAATTTCTAATGCAGCTTTGCAATAGTGCCAATTTCCGGGTCGCTAGCAACTTGGTGCTTGTCAGTTCTCCAGCGGTCCCCTGACGGCTTCAATAACACTGAGTCAATCTGTGTATCAAAACATGTCAGTCCATAAAATCATGGGAAAAGACCTGGGAACGCCATTTAACTTCATGCCGGAAAAAGTGTGGGAACCATGAGAACTTCAAGATAACGTCCAGAGAGATTCCGGTTGCATATACATAAGTATGCATATACATAAGGATTTTAATAGCTGTATTAAATATTTAATTGTGTATATATATATATATACATATATATATAATATATAATTATATACTGCATATGATCTGAACTGAGCTCTAGAGATGAGAGGAGCTGCTCTGACTGGGCTGAACAGATGTTCTTGTATTAGCCTAAGCTGCAGAAGATGAAGGCAAGCATTATGATGAAGGCTTTGATAAGGTTTCCTGTTTCCTGTCACACTCGCACTAATTGACAGCGGCGTCATCAAGGGAATCTCAAGCAAGCCTCCTTCTCCCTACCCAGCCCACATGATCACTGACATCCGTTTTCTTCCCTCTACGTGGTGACATGTGCACCGCCACTGCCTGTGACACTCTTTAGTGTTCATAAAATTCTTATGTGGCATAAATATGCATTTTCCCCAAATGTTTTTGCCACGTACACACGTGCAAACACACACACACACACACACACACACACACAAATACACACAGCACTGCCAGAATGTGAACAGATGTTATTCCTTGAGGAGTCGACTTTGAGTGCCCCAAATCTCATTTGCCTACAGCCTAGACCCCCATCCCCATCCCTTCCTATCTCTTTTATTGTCTCCTTTTGGAGAAGGCAAAGCTTCTTGTTCTGTGCCAGATCTAGTTTTCAGCTTCATGAATAAAAAGTTGCCAAAGAAAATCATTCTTGGGTTTGTCTCTTCAAAGTTTGATAGTTAGCCAATATGTAATTTTAGGGTTTAAATACAACAACAACAAAAAACAATAATAATAATTATAATAGTATAGTTATAATATAATACTTAATTGTTATTTATTTATTTATTTATTTATTTTTGTTTTATTAACAGCATTATCAACTCATAGTCCTTGAGCATTTTACATCCAGTATTAAACTATAGAGAAATATAGACCTTCGGTGCCTTCGCCATTAATTCTATAGAACAGCACAGCTTTATCCCATACATGGATATGAGCCATTATCTAAACATTAGTAGCAGTATTAAAGGAGAAGTCTGATGTGGATTAATCCATAGCCCTGTTGTTCAAAGTCACTGGGTGCTGTCTGTAAGCAAAAGCTCTAAAAAATATGATACAACCTAGACAGAGTAGCAAACAGAAAACTAATGAAGCATGGCAAAATGAAACTGAAATTGAAATTGCCTCATTCGGTTAGTGTTAGCTCGCCATTCACTATTTGGTGTATGTTGTATCAAATTTTCTCCAAAGAACATAAACCAGGCCTATTGAATTTGTGGCCCAAGGGACCACTCCCTTGTGACCCAACCAATTTTCCAGACAGAAAAGCAAAACACTCAGGCCTTCCTTTCCTCGCACTCACTCTACACAGAACAATGTTAGTGACTCTTCACACGTCTACAGTATATGTATAGGCTTTGTTGATAAAGCTACCATTGTGTCATCTGTGTGGTTGCCTGTTTGGTCATGGTGAAGAGACGATCCAGGGCTCCACACTCTGAAGACAACACTTAAGACCGTCTGTGCTGTGGCAGAATCTAATATTGAATACTTAAATAAAAGCATTTCCATTTTTTTTACAAACAATTAAATGGACTGTTTTTTTTGTTTGTCTGATAATTAATTTACTGATTAATAATTTACTGGCTAAAGTGCAAGTCAAAAGTGCATAGGGTGCCAGAGTTTTTCGGGTTATTTACTGGTTGACTTACTCAGGCCTACTGGTGACTGTTTGTGTGTACTGTATGTGCTGTAGACTGTGTGGTGAAGCCTGGCGACAGGCTGCTGGTGGAGGTGTCCTGTAAGGATGCGTACCTGCGCCTCTGCTGCGTGGCTGTGGTGCGAGACGGTGCAGTGCTCCGCCTGGACAGCTGGGAAGGAGGAGACGTGTGGGGCTCGGAGTCGGGCTCCAGCCCAGAGGTGGAGCTGTGTAGCGCGCTGGCTGGCCTGCAGACAGACCGCCAGGGTCCCGCCGAGCCCTTCATGTTGGAGTGCTCCGAACTGGCTCTGCTAAACAACACCCACTACCACCAGAACTTCCAGGCGGCCCTGAGCAAACTGCTGAGGGGACTGAAGGAGCGGCGCAGCGGACCTCAGAGCTCAGAGCCCCTGTACGTGCTGGACGTCAACGAGGGCTTCTCCCTCATATCCCTCATGGCTGCTCAGCTCGGGCTCAGTTTGTCTGCTGGATCTGAGTCTGGCTGTGCTCTGGTCCGGGCCTACAGCTCCGTGGAGAAGGAGCAGCACCAGACTATCCTGCGTATGCTGGCCCAGGGGAACGGCGTGCCTGTGGAGGCGCTGGAGTTCTGGCTCAATCATGTGGAGGACGACTCTGCTGTTCTTCAGAGGCCCACCACAGAAAGACTGTGGAGCGCCATTGTGCTGGATTGTGTGGAGACTTGTGGGCTCATTAGACAGAAGCTAATGGAGAAAGCCACGTTAGCCAGGTATTTACTGACCCCTTTCTAGTCTATTCAATGCAGTTGTATTTATACATGCAGTTATATTTATGCCATTTCGCAGTTGTCTTAAGGGGCTTTATTACATGATGTCTTAAGGGGCTTACATTAACATGAAGCACCAGGCGAGGAAAAACTCAGGAGTCATGCAGGAAATGTACAGTCAGAAGTTTCCATTATTGCACTAATACAGGCTGTTCATAGTCATTTAAACTGACATTACCTTAAAGATAAAAGTGAGACAAAAATTTGTCCCAGTGCTCCTAGTGTTTTTCGAATGTAATTGTTGAACCCATGACCCATTGTAGGTGTCATTAAACATCCCATTTACTATCCCATTTACCCTAATGAGAAGAGGTTCGTTCCTCATTATCCTGGCCAAATTCTCAATTTTGCCCAGTTTAGATAGCTTCATAATCATCTCTTACTGCAATTGGAGGTTTTGCCTTACCTCAGACTGGCTGATGCATACTGTCTGTAGCACACAATGGCTTCCATGCATAGCCTAGATGCTGCTACACATTGAGGTTTGTGAGGTTTCCCACCAAAGTGCTATGGGTGCCTTGGCAAAGACATACTTTTCCTGTCGTTGTTGGTATTCATTCCAATGTTCCAATTTTATGTAGTGTGAGGATAATAATAGTACAATCATTGTGTGATTTCCATAGATGTCTTTTGGAGGATGGCGGACGGATATTCCCCGAGCGCATTGTGATCTATGGGACGCTGGTGGAGTCTGACATGCTTCTTCAGGAGAGTGCGGTGCAGGGCTCAGAGCCCACTTTGGGCTTCAACATTGCCCCCTTCATCAACCAGTTCACGGTGGGTTTATGCCAAACTCTGGAGGACAACCTGCAGAATTACAACCACATGATCTTCCATCAGATGTAGAATTCTGTTGCCTTTGAGTCCTTCTGAACCCAGCCACATTGCATGCATACACTGAGTTGTTGGATTGTATTTAACACTTGAGCAGTCATCAAGTGTCATAATTTTGGACCCTTTTATGTTCCCTGCGTAGGAACCATGTATGAGAAAATATATAAATTCTGTTCTATAAAAAGAATTCATATAAAGACTATAAATGCAGTGTCCTCTAACAGCTGCTCCCAAGTCCTGGCCAAGTGATTGCCATTGGGAAGAACTCCAGTCCATTTTCCAAGACTAATATGGAGGTATTTAAGGTGGGCCTCTGCTGAGGTCATTTCTAAATATAAAGGCAATGGCCTTAATCACTGAACAACCCTCAGCAAAAAAGAAAAGCAAACCTATTTTGTGGGATCAAAGTGACAGTCTGAAAGCTCACCTATATTCCACAGGTTTTTACTTTCATTTATTCCTGAGAGGCAGTCTTGTATCTGAAGCAGTGACATTCACGTGCATTGCAAGTGACGCCTTTTAAACCAAGGTTTTCTGTTGTTGAAGTGGGTGGCGTTCATGTTTGGAGTTTCTGAGGTATTCCACCATTTCACCTCTTTCTTTTTTTTTGTATTATTTTTTTTCTTGTTCACTTTCATGTGGTGTTCCATCTGTATCAGAAGAAGTGAGATGCCTTTTGAGCACACACTTTTTTTTTGTCATTTGCGTGTGTGTGTGTGTGTCATGTTTGTGTTCTAATTTCAGACAGGCACTCGAGGGACGGCCGTTTGTTTTAACAGATGTCGTCTTTGAAGTGCTCAGTCGAGGGCACTTCTCCAAACGCGACTGGCTGTCAGTGTGGGGGAACATCACTGCATTCAGCATAGGACACCCTCTACCTGCATCTATCAGCATGCATTATATTAGTGACATCAAAAGCCTCTGCCATCTTGAATGCACCTACTTCTGACAGCTCCTTTGTTCTCTGTGCAGAGAGGGACACGCTGTTGTAGTGCCTGATTACCACTCCTACTTTTCTAGACAGCAGTCCACACAGACCCCACTGCAGCACTGCATACTGTGCGTGCACTTGGCAGTTTTTGAAGTGTTTCCTGATTTTTCTAGAGAACAGACACGTTCCCTGGCTGAGGGCTAGCCAGCGTGTCCGGTCATCAGGAAATGAGACGTGTAATAAACGAGTCTTAGTAGAGTTTAAGCAGACGGAGCCAGGGTTGATTGAGCAGAGTTCCATTTAGATGCAGATCTTAGACTTAGACCCTTTATTCTGCTGCTGTGGAACAAACACAGGCCTAACTTGTACCTCCCTCTGTGTTACAGGTGCCAAGCCATGTCTTTCTGGATCTTTCCACTCTGGAGTGCACCCATCTCAGTCAGCCTGCTGAGCTCTTCACACTCGACCTCATGAACACACACAACAATTACCCTGCCAGAGAGCTACTGGTGAGCGATGAGGGCACAGAACATACAGACACTGATGCTGTGCACGACATTAAAACTGTTGTCTGTAAGCAGGTTAAAGGTCATGGTTTTTATATATAGACAAAAGTTCCTCTGTTCAGACATTTAAAAGTAAAAACCCTCCCAAATGCATCCTGAAAATTCACTGAAGGATGTTCAGATTAGATATGTGTTATTGTTCAGATTAGATATGTGTTATTCATCTTCTGTGGTGTGTATTAAACTCAGGTGCAGGTCACAACCTCGGGCAGAGTAACGGCCATCCCCTTCTGGTATCAGATCCACCTGGACGAGGAGTGGAGCGTGACCACCTTCAGTCAGGACTCGCACTGGAAGCAAGCGGCTGTGGTGCTGCAGGAGCCCCTGTGTGTGACGGCAGGCGACAGGGTAAAGCTCACCATTCAGATGCACAAGAGCAGCCTCTCCATCACCGCCATCGCTGAGGATGAGGGGCCGGTGGCCATGGATGCAAGCAGGGCTGAGGACGCTTTGGCAGCGGACACAGCAAAAGAACAAGGGACTGCCATGGATGCCACTGGGGTGGAAGGTTCTTCTCCCACATACTCACCAGCAACAGGAGCAACCGCTACCACAGATTCTTGTCAACCTCAAGGGTTGGACTCCGTGCCCTCAAACACTTGATGTTTGTCTGGAATTAGAAGCTGCATCAAGTCTAAAATATCTGCCAGGAGCTGTTTGGATGTTGACTGTGTAATTGGGGCTTAGGAATTATGTGTAAAAATATTTTATCCGTGTCTCTCTTGTGTATTGATGAGTTTGTTGTCTCAAGCAGTTTCCAACTGTAGGACAGCCTTAGAACTCTTTCAGCAGTATAGAAGGTGCTCTTCAACCTTTTAGCAGCATTGGCAGCATTGTAATTATTGAAACTAGTAGTGTAAACTACAACAAGGAGGATTTTTTCCAAAATAAAACAATGAGTTTTTTTTTAATTAGGTCTCTAGTGTCTAAAGCTTACCATAAGTTAATTGTAATGAAACAGTCTAACTGGTATACTTAGTGACAAAACAGAGATTGATTGCAAATTGGTTTCCCTGTAATATTTAATATTTGACCGTTGTTAGGTAAGGCAATGCATCATAGCTGCACATATGATTACAGTGAACATATCGCATCTGATATGATCAGTACTGCAAACATGATGAGCTCCCAAACCAAAAGTGAAAACATGGTACCTTGAGCACAATATGATGTATATCATCTTTTCCTACCGAGTCCGGATTCTGGATGTCCAAAATGGTACATCAAACATGACCAACAAATGAAGAGATCTTTAACTTTAACTATAATACATAATCTTTGGTTAAAAACATTAGATGAGGTGGTCCAGAGCACATGTTGTTAATGCATAAAACCATATGAAACAATTCTTGCTGTTCTATAGTTTGTAGAAACAGAAAAATACCAGGCTGTCAGTTGAACTTAAAAAAGAAAGGAATGCAGTGTACATGTGCTCAAATTAAAAGAACTGAACTAGGCATTATGCATGAATTTATGGAGCAAAGACAGTTTGTGGAATACAATCAGAAGGTGATTTTCCTGTGTCCTTGTAATTCCTGTAATGTTTATCCTAAGCATGCAAACGCTACTGTGGTGTACATTTTTCATGTCAAGTTTGCATGTAACAGGAATATGTCTGAGCTCCATCTACGCTCAATGTGACTGCACTACATGTACATACTTCTTCAAAATACATACATTTAATCTTAATCATCAAGATCATACAGTTTAGTGTGAAAGCTGAATTGTAGACAAGGTCATGTAGTGTAATACTATGTATATTTCCCAGAGTAATGTGAATCTAGATTCTTGGGCTTGTATGTGACAGTTGTGAGAAAGTATGGCAGCATGATAAAAGTATTATCAGGGTCAGCTCAAGAGATAGTCATAACATCCAGCCATACAGATAAAACTGATAAAAATTATATTCATCAAAACAAGATGCGTCTGAATGTTAACAAAAAAGCAATTTGGCTAACTTATTGAGATAAATCAATATTTGCTTCACAAGGACAACCACACAATAACATTCAAACAGCTGTCTTCAAGATAGGCCCATTAGATCTGCCATTGGTGGATTCTTCTGGACAGAATGTGCTTTGCTAGTTTTGTGTTGGTCATCTTAATCAGAGAATGGAGTCCAAAAAAAAATCTTAATCTTGTGACGGGTGTCTAACACTGGCTTTAGTATGCATAGCAGTCACACTCTGAACACCCACGTGAAATGATCAACATGGCGGAGAACAATTTCTGAGGCCATGACGTTTGCATTAGAATTGTGTGTCAATAAGGCAGATCTGACACACTATCTAGGCTTGCAGAGTGCATATGTAAGCTACGGAGGCTAACGAATATTTGACCTTAGCAACAGTAGCACCGTGTCATTTGGCCTTTTAGCTCAGGACACTGGAGCGTAATCTGTGTTGGGTGACTCTGTGGCATCGCTAGGCTGGATGGGTGTGATATCGTCAACATCTCCATCCCAGGCCGTGGTGCTCAGGTTGGCAGGGGCGGAGCGCGAGTGGGGGGTGTGGGTGCGGCCTAGACCCTGGTATCGGCCTTTGGGGGACGCAGGTGTGGAGGAGGCTTCCACTGGGTCCTGTGAAGCAGCTGACAGAAGGCCTGTGTGCTCATCGTCCTCTGGCTCATCACCAAAGTACATCTTCCTGGGCCGACCCAAAACTGTCCGCCCTGAGGAAGAACAGCCCTTCTGTTTAGGATAGGTTTTAGTTCATTCACACCATACACACTACTCATACGCACTACCCACCACTCATACCCTGCACCATACACAGCTCCATACACACTGCTCATACACACCACTCATACCCTGCTCACACCCTACAGCATACACACTGCTCATACACACCACTCATACCCTGCACCATACACACTGCTCATACACACTACTCACACCCTACACTATACACACTGCTCACACCCTACAGCATACACACGGCCCCTACACACTACACTACACCATATACATTGCTCATGCACACTCATACCCCTATACCAGGGCTATTCAATTAAAATTTCATTTGGGCCACATTTCAAAACCAAGATCTTAAGGTGGGCCGCACATTTTCAGCAGTCATTAACAATTCTGACATTTTCTAAAACAATATTTATTTTTTTACCCTTAAAATTTACGACATTGGACACGCAAAATTGAAAACAATCTAAAAAAGATTGAGAATGCATGAAATTTAGGCCTACCTCTACATGAGGTGGGGTGGAGGAGGAGGCATTAGGCCTAACTAGCTTGGTCTGTTTCTGATATTCTGGGTGCGTTGAGAAAGAGGCTACAATCAGCCACTCTGATAATTGAATAACACTCCACAGTTCGATAAAGACGAGCTTGTTATTTTTCTGTGACTAAACGAACTAAATTTTCTGATAGATCAAAAAGAACGTAAACACATAGAGCATGTTAAAATAGCAGTTGATGTTTAAATCAGTTGCTTGACAAGTCAGGACCATGAACGATTTAGATCGTTTTTTTTAACCTGCCAATTATGAGCTTTAATTCATAACTCAATCCAGAACTGGTCTATCTCTTAAAAACTTTGTCTAGTAGTTGGCTCTGTTTTCATTCAGACTGATGTCACAAGCTGCTCTCTCCCTTCGGGTGTCGCCCGGGTCTGGGCCGCATGTGGCCCACGGACCACCAATTGAATAGGCCTGCCCTATACTATACACACTACTCATACCCGATGCACTGCTCATACCCCTACACCATACACAATACTCATACCATGCCCACTGTTGCTGCTAATAAACATTTGTTTATCACATTAGTTGCTCTGAGCTCATTTGCATTACCTGAGTTGTATGTGTGTGTTTGGCATGTAGGAGACGGGATACTGACCAACGTTTTGCACTTGCTCGGAGATGTCAGCTCTGATATCAGAGAAGTCCCACATAGCCAGGAAAGAGTCAAAACAGGAGCCTTCCTCTGCCTCTTGGATGTAAGGTTTGTACGTGAAGCTGAAGTGGTGTGCAATGGCTGCCAAGAACATCTCCACGCAGATGACAAAGTCCTAGCAAAACAAAACTCAAACATTTACACCACGAAACCTTACTGGGTGCATTTTCAACGTAAACATAAGCTCAGCTGCTCATTTATATTCCAACATTAAAGTAATTGGGGGGGGGGGGGGGGGGGGTAATTTACAATTGTGACTTAGACCACACCAATAAAATGAGTTGGTTCTCAGATTCTTTTAGGAAGAATATGGAGCGAGCGCGGGAAATAAAAATAAAAAATGTAGCCTACTCGAGGGCATGAGAGGGCAGTCATATGCGTGTCTCACTCGTACCATCGGCAGCCCTACTCAAGAGGCATGCTACCCAGAAAATAAACCCATATGCCTCCATTTATGTCATGTAGGCTATCATCCTTGTTAGCAGGACTCTTTTCTGGGGGAGGGGTGGGGGCTTGACCAGGGTTAGGCACATGCTATTCGTTTATTTATTGATTGATTTTGATGGCGAAACACTTTGAATGGGGTTTTTTTTCACCTCTCAATCAATGAAATATCAAACTCGCCTCCACAGAGTTGCATAAGTTAGCAGACTGCTCTCAGCACCGTGAGTAACTGCGCAAAGTTCTCACCCTCTTTAATTTCAATGCACTTGTCAAATGTTTTTCTCTTCTGATCAAATATTCTAACAATTGCAAACACTGGCCTAGCAGTCCACCGGCATCTTTCCTCATATCTTGTCTCTTGCTCTCTCTGAACTGAAAGGCGCGATTTGATTGGTTTTCGACGTCACGTGAATGCAGCATTCTATTTTCAGTATTACAGCCATCAGCCACAGTGTTTTTTATGTTCGTGTGAGTTCAGATTCAATTTTATTTTTATTTCATTTTGCATTTTTTTCAAGCGGCAAATCCGAGAACCAACTAATTTTATTGGTGTGGCCTTATTTGTATATGTGTGGATTTGGGCCCACTGGCATGCATTCTCACCTGTAAGCCAGTGGCAACTGCTTCCACACTGTCCCAGTCCCATGTGTGAGAATCAGAGATCACACCCACTTTCACCAAGAGAGCGATGAAAACTGCCTGCCTGTAAACAAGACGGGGAATAATACCTAAAGCAGTGTCCACATGTACATCCCTGTCTAGAGAACAGCACTTCTTTTCCTGGTGTTCCTAATACACCATTAGCACAATGTTTAAATCATTATGAAAAGGCATCCAACCACACGCCAATAATATAAAATCATTAGCTTTATGTATGGTTGAGTCCCCCGGCATTCCAACTGGGTGAAAATAGAACTGGCTTGTATAACCAAAATTTTTGTGAATAACCCCGGCCATTTCCATGGATTGAGAGAATTTTTACTACACATTGGCTAAGAATAGCTATCAAATGATACATTTTGTGGGAGGGGGGTTGCAGTCTGACCCTATTTGGCCTGCAAACTATCCTGACCCAAGTGTAATGAGGTTAGTCTCACCAGAAGGAAACAAACACCACGAGTTTCACACACAGGAACTTGCCAACTGGTTTGATGGGGCTCAGCTCTTCTCGCAAGGTTCTGTAGAACAGCACCAGACAATACATGGCAAACTAGAAACACAAGAGAAACAAACATTGATCCTGTTATGACTTGCAGAACAACTGAAGTTGAATCTAGCAGGAAAGTAGTAGAGGTTAGCCCAGGCATGGGCAAACTAAGGCCCGGGGGCCATATACGGCCCGTTTGGCCGTTTGTTAATAAATGCATTGTTTTGTTTTTTTTAAAGCCTCTATGTGTAGGATTTATCTTCTATTTAACTTCGTCTTTTATCAAAAATATATTTTTTATTTTAAAAATATAATGTAAAACGATGGTAATTACCTCCATGAATAAATTGTAGTGTTCCGGTAAACTTCGTAATTTCCATTTATATATAGATATGGCTGGGGACCAAAGAAGAATATCCATTTTGCGCCGCCATTTTCAAAAGTACGGGTTCTTGTAGGGGAGAGCAGTATCGTATATTCAGCTCCGCCTTTCGCGTTTCCGCTCAGAGACTGAGTAGCAGAAACTGAGATAAGAGCGAGCGAGCGAGCGTGCGAGCGTTCGGCCTCCGTAGCAAGAAATTAGGATTGTGGGAAGGGGAGGGCTAATACATTTTATTCAAACGTATGCAGTATACCACTTCGCCGATAGATGGGGGATTCTGATACGATCCTACACATAGAGGCTTTAAAGTCCTGCATATCCATGCTTTACAACCTATTTAAGGCCAAAACTGTGAAATATAATGGACTTTACATGTCATTTATATTACTTCACACAAACAATATATCTGTCTGCTCCTGACACGGCCCCTTAATCAAATGTTATAACCCATTGTGGCCCACGACTCAAAAAGTTTGCCCAACCCTGGGTTAGCCCATACACAGAAGTTAGCTCAGACTGTACACCATGTGAAACAACACCATCTTAACAGAGGGGGTGGTTTAACCTTGCATGAAAGCTATAAGCAGCAGAAACCAAGCTAATGATGTAATCTGAGTATCTGAATAATCGGACTATACATGCATAATAAGAAAATGTAATTACTGATATATACTGCAATATGCTACAGAATTTGAGACAGTGGGTGGCAATACACACCAGCCTTGGGATACAGGCAAAACCTAATAACAAGTATTTGTGTCCAGATCCTTCCAGGGTAAAAAAAAAAGTTCCAGTATAAGTTTAAAAACCAGGGTTATATTTGATGTGTATATGAGGGAAGAGATCATCATCACTACCACAATGTAGGTACATTTAATGCACGCTATACTTCTGATTGTTATGCACATGAACCACACGTTGTGTGCATGCTGGAAATGCTGCAAAAAACTAACACAGCAAGTTGTTGCTACCAACCCCTATCTCTTGATCACTTCCAAAGGAGTGTCAGTCTGATCTTAGCTAGATTCCCTGTCTTGTCATGTATAATTGGACTAAACTACTTATCAGAGTGTCGGATTATGATTAGTCCAGTTCGATTTCAGCTGGACCAAGGCCACAATCAGTGATCAATGGGAGTTGCTGAGTGCACTGATCAGTAAACATTTAGTACAGCTCCAGGAATTCATTTATCAGTCATATGTGGGGCCTGAACACTCCACAAATGGACTTGGGCCTCACATTTCGACATTTGATGTCTGGAGGACAGAGATCATGTAATTTTAAAATGTACTGCTCATCACATATACAGAATAGATGTCTACAAATCAATAACTTCTCAATCATTTTTCTTCTTTGTGTTTCAAAGACTAGGACATTGTAGGGCCAGGAAGTTTTAAAATCTGGAATCTTTTGGATATATATTGGACACAATATGAAAGTTCTTCTTACAAGCTGAGAAAGGTTATTAACAATAACCAGGTAGGTCCAGGCATTCTTTGAGCTGAAATTGCCTTCATGATAGACACCACACAGCTGGCATATTCTGCAAAAGACACATGACCACCCAAAGATCAGTTAAGAGCACAATAAGGGACCATGAAATACATACTCCACTTGTCTCACATACAGTACCTATACCAACAGTAAACACATACAATATCCTTGCACAGTGTGATGACCATTTTCTTTATTCATTACAGAAAACCACTTTAAATGAAGAAATAACTTAAACACATTCATTCTAAGACAGGGAGCCTAAAGATAGACTTACAATGCAATGACTGTAGTGACTGGCCTCACAACAGTGTACTGTAGGACTCCCAACTTGCATCTGAGAAGGAGCACTCTGTGGAAAAAGTAGAACAGGCTATAACGTGCATAGTAACAAGCTCTGAGCCAGGCTTTACCTTGTCGCTACATTCAAACACTAACAACTTAGTTCCTGCCTTTGACATTGTAATTTAATTATATAAACACTTTGACAAGCTAAGAACACAGACACATTTGTTTGTAACTTTCTTGGCAAAGCTATGACAGAGTATTTAACATATTTACAACTAAGGATTTGACTATGGTTTTAGTGGTTTGGTGTCAAGAATTTTAATTCGTAACACAATGCTCCACATCACAAATACGTCTGAATTAAGAACATGCATGTTTATCATTAGTGCGTTTGCCTGACTAGGATCTATTTAGACCTGGCTGCTCTTAGTGGAAACTTTCTTGATCTACACACATTCTTGCCATAAATGCCTTAATGAGAAATGGATGTTCTGATTTGACTACAAGTTCAAGGGAGTGGTCCATGTTTTTAGTGCAACACATTGCAACATATTAATAATGGTTAACAATGAATTGACAATAAAATCAGCGCAGACCATAATTTTATATTAATTTCCTCGAAGATATTAATTGTACTGTAGCTTGAATGTTAATCCTGCCTTTGTAAGACAATTAGAATGAAAATGTCTGCTAAATGCATGAATGTGCTGTTAGTGTAAATAATTGAATAATTATGCAATAATGCTAGACAACTTCTGAGAAAGGACTCACTCTCCCATGGGCCATGGTGGGCAGCAACAGAGAGGTGGGAGGTGCTTCTGTTGTTCCTGAACCTCTAACATCAGGACCAGACTAGGGTACTGGTTGCCAAGATAATTTAGCAGGAAGATCATGAAATTGTAGATGACATAGGCCTCATAGCATTCTCTGCAGGTATCCACATATATAGCAATGCTAGGGTACTTCAGTGCAATCCACTGTAAGAGAAGAGACCAGGCAGTTAAGAATGTATAAGACATTAATGAGACAGTCATAAACCCTAGGTTTTGCCACTTTTGCAACAAGTTGAATACACATCAACTATGAACAAGTATTAGTGTTATTTGAGCCCAGTTTGGTATCATCAGTGAAAAAAAGATTCCAGTCCCTCTTCCAGTCATGCTCAACCGTGTACTGCTGATGAGGATCATGTGCTTTCAGTGGTTCAGTATCTAATTAGCTCTCAGAGGGCTACCTCAGACATAACTAACATAGTCATGAAGGTTTACCCTCCTGTTAAAAATCACTTTTATCCCTAGAAAAATGTTACTCACACTGTCCAGACTGTAAATAGGTACCATCCAGAGTATCCTGCAATACAAAAAACATATCAGACAGAAAAAAGACAACATGTACACTGTGTGTTACACCCCTCTGCTATTATCTTTAAATTTCCCTAATGTTAAATTTGGATATATATGGTTAAACATTGTGTAAAGAGTGGAATTTGGCTGACCTGATGATTGGCTTCTGCAGTTCTGGCTGGGTGTAGTTGACCAGATGTTGTAAGATTCCCCATAGCGATATAGGTATGGTCATAAACACAAAAATGCCTGCGATAAACCATGCCTTGTTGTGTGTGCCAACCTGATAATAAGAAATGGCATGAATCACAAGCAATTGATATCCGCATGTTAAAGTTACAAAATGAAACCAGATGTTGCAAACTAACCTCTGATTTCTGTAGTTCCCATATGCAGAGGGGCAGTACCACCAACAAAAGTAAAATGTACAAGACCACCACCAACGGACGGATCCACCGCCTCCAGTTTCCACATGTACATGGCATTATTGGAGAAAACAACAGTATTTCTCCCAGGCTACAAGCTAAAGGTACATTTAACGTGAACTTACAGTAATGAGTTGCTTGCTGAAGCTAACTAGCTGCGGCGCTACGTTTAACGCGTAACGTTAGCTATCATTAGCAATATTGCAGAGGCATGACACACATGATGTTCGGATGCGCAATAAATGTCTTTTAAGGCTTATCGCATGTTATCAGCCTTTTATTTTGGGAAGGTAAAACTTCTGAACCACAATAGTCCTCAAATAGCCTCGCTAGCTAGCTGCCTAAAGTTAGTCAGCTGATTCATTGTAAACAAATCCTGACCTCACGCGCTACTACTATTCAGTAGCTAACGTTAGCTAGCTAGCCAGCCAGCTGCATGCATGACAATACCCAGCTCAAGGTTTAACTGGCAGAAAGTCCGTGTTTCGTCATCATTACAGCTAACAAAACGTGAGAAAAGCAACTGCAGATCTCACACGGGCACTGCTATGGCTGACAATGTATTGGCGAAGAATAAAATCTTCCTTAACGACGTACACAAACTTCCTTGGACTTAACATAACTAGCCACAAACTTCCTGTTTTCTGGAGTAGTCTCATCTGATTGGATGTAACAAAAGCCTGTAAAAAAGGATGGGTTGAAATCAACTTGTGACCCAGGCGTACTGGCGTCTAGTCGATGTGTTCTGGCAGTGGTTCTGGCTGTATCTGTTTACAATAGCCTATGTGTTTGCTTTAACCTGAAATATCGTCTTCTTTATTACTAAGCTTCATTTCAGTTCAAATAAACCATGTCCACCTTATGAAAACTTCTTGTCTCATAATTTAGGCCTATGCTAACTCTATTGCTATTTCTAATAACCATACCCAAACATATTTAGTTGCCTATTAGTTTTCCTATGTATGAACTATGCATATCGTTTGAAATCAGAATAATGCTATTGCTGCGGCAGCCATTCGACTTATTTTTGCCTGCACTGTTGTAGGGTCATTATACTGCCAGAAGATGGCATCAAAGTCCAAGTCTGTAAACTTTGGTGCCCAAAAAAATTAATTGATTTCTGTAATGTAAAGTTATGGAGGGCACATATCACACTGAAAGTCATTGTGAACATGTTAAACTTCTTTGGACTGTTTGGATAAAACCTGGCCTGGCAATAAAAACAGCCCCTCGTTGTACTCTACTCCCTCGTACAGAGGGTCTGGCCATCAGTAATGTGAAATGGTTGCTTGCTTCAGGTGTTTAAAATGAAAAAGACTGGATCTGCCCTTACTGATAACATTCTAGCTGTGCATTTACTACACCCTCTGTTTGCTGATTGAAACGGGTAAAGATGCCTCTTGAGACAATAAGCTCAAATCCACTCGCACTGTAGGGCGATGATTATGAAGTTGAGGTGGAAGTTATGGCCAGACTAGATATCACCATCTGGCAAGGCCTTTTTGACCAAGTTGAAATCAGCAGCAATCTTGAATACTGGGCAAACCAATCGGGTTTGAATCCATAACCAGGGGTACCTTTCCCCCCCTAAATTCTTTGTACAAATTGTATTTTTATAATAAATAATAAATATGCATGCACTTCATTGCACTGCTGAAACATGGGGGTCCTCCTTTGCACAGTACTGTGCAATATAATCGGTCAAGGGCATTGTGTCATCCAAACCAAACCAGTATTTTTCATGACTTTAATTCATCTTCTTAATGCTGTACAGTTTTGATCTGACATACAAAATGGTAGGCCTATAGTCTAGTTTGGTAAAACAAAAACCTGTTGTGATCTGATCATTTCAGACACATTGTTTCAGAGCACCTTTTAAGGTTATAACAAGTTATTTTATATGGTCAAGCCATAATACCAGAATGTTCTTCAAATATGATTAACTTGATGCAGTCATCACCCATATTTAACAAAACGTTCATCTTTTTGCCATGGCCTTTTTTAAACATGCAATCAGCTTTCTGGGAAAGGGGCCGTGTCAAACCCAGCCAAGGCTTTCCTGCACAGACTACAGACACGTCAGACAGGGTCCGGGAAATTAGGGAGGGCTGTGAGAAATTGTTTAGCCTATTGATTTGGGTTCAACACCATAATGTGCACTTTGTTCAGATGGTATATTCATTTTACATTAGGGTATGGCTTAACTTTCTGCAATGACGCTCTGCCATCATACTGCCCCACAGTCACAGAAATAGCTGGTTGGGCTGGGACAGATTGTTCATGAATATTAAATCGATCCTTTTGGCTTTTATAAATTAGGAATGTTCTTGCCACAGTCATGCCTGTTTGCTGGATGGCTGCAAGGGGCTATGCTACAAAATGGCATAAGGGCTCTCCCATGTTGGGGCAGGGAAGACAAACAGACATTCTGTTTGTGAAAACTGGAAACACATTTGTGCATTTGCTGCATGACGACCACTGCTCATTCCTCCAGGGTTGAGAAGTGGGGGCGTGCAAGTTATTTCTTGATCCTGATGAACTGATGTTTGTAAAGGCAGAAAGAGACAAAGAGAAAGAGACACTCTTTTGCAAAGGAAATGTTACACTTTAAAAGAACAAAAGACAATATTTTAATGTACAAATGAATAGCAAAAACTATTATAAGGTGATGCATAATTTTGTGAGCCTTTACTGGAGACCTTTGAAGGGTTGTCTGTAATTCTATATTTTATTAGGATACATTTTCTATGAAAATTAGGTGTTCTGAGCTGGATAGGAAAGTTGCAGTCACTTGTATCACAATGTCACAACCTTAATTATCAAATCTTCTGTATTTGATATCCTTTTTTAGCTTGATAAATACTGATAAAAATAATTATGCCTATTTGATTGCAATACATTAGCCTACATTTTCCCCTGGATTACATCAACATTGACTAAATTCAAAATATAGGGGGCAACATGTATTGATAAAGTCACCATACAGCATATATTATCAATGACAGATTAAGTATTTGGGATGAACTGGTTTATCCATTCAGAGGACCTGAAGGACTACACTTATCTCCACACTATGAGACTATGGCCAGAATCTGTGTATGCTAAAATTCAATATTTGTGACATTAATGTGGTCAACTATTCAAGGATTCAAGGATTCAAGGATTCAAGGAGGATTCAAGGAGTTTATTTGTCACATACATGAGTCACTAACGCAAAACATGCAGTGAAATTGCATTGAAGAGAAGATGGATAAAGGGAAAGAAGAAAACAAAATAAATAGCCATTGCCATTTAGCCACTGTACATAAATAGTCCATGTACTTTGATATTCTATTAAAGTTCTATTATGTCTATTATGTTATGTTTTTCTAGGCTAATTGTCTGCATTTGTTTACATGTTTTTTAAGTATTTAGGCTCTATATTGCAGGAATCCCAATGGGACTTTAGAATAATTTATTTCCTAAATCTGATTTATTTGTCAACCAAAACAAAACATGTTAATGAACACAATATGTGCATTTTTATTAATCAAAAGTTGTAATAATGTTCAAAATGTTCAAATAGCTTCAAACCGACAAAATTGTTATTTTTATGTTTAATATTACACAACAAAATGAAAGTGTGATATAGGCCAAGAGATTATGTGAAACATGTGTCTCTGTGGTTGTAAATCCCTGCCATTCCCCTGAGAGTGGATTGGCCTGTCACAGAAAGAGACAAAAGCAGTCTTGGCTCTGAACTCTTCATTCTTTAAGGGCCCATGTGTCCCTCCCCGACTGTCTTTTGTTTGACTTTGAGCTTTATTCATTTCAGTGCCGGCAAGATACAGGTTCCCACCAAATTCCTCAGGCCTAAAATAGTACTGGTCATCATTCCAATAGACACCAGCCAAACTAACTTTGTCTTCTCTGGTTACAGATTTAAAATATAGTTATTTAGTCTACTATCAACATTTATTTATTTGTGTATACATTTGTCTGTTACAATCGAGTGTGGTCCCGGTCTCTTTAATTAGCTGTTCACTGACAATGGTCTCTTAACCATAATTGAGTGAGACATGAAAACAGCCAATCTGAGAACAGGCTTCTTTAATGAGAAATTAAGCATGGATACAATTTAGGTCTTGTGAGCAATCACCAAAATAACCTTTGCACCCTGCATTATGGCGCAGGGACTATTGCTGATCTGAAAAGGCATTAAACAAATCTGTGCCAACTGTACTATAAGGCAACCCGACTATAATCAGTGTGCTTTCTCTTTGTTCTCCTAGCTGAACACATCTGCCTAACAGACTCTGGCCTGTGACAGGCTCCATCAGTGTCTACGGCTTGTATTCCTTCCTGTGACTGTGGGTAGTTCACATCCTCCATGCTGACCCTGCCGACCCCTGATGTTGCACTGCCAAGCAGGTCAGAGTTCATTTTAAATCACTCCCAGACCAGTGTATCTTCCCAAAAGACTCAGAGACAGAGTAATTCCCTTAGACACTTGTAAACATTTGTGATATTGATTATTTATATGCTGACTTCCTATGAACACAGGGGAAAAGAAAATTATTCTTCTACTAATTCTTTACCTGTATGTTAAAATAATCACACTTCATAAAAATGTTACCACTGTTTATTTGAAATTGGAACCCTCCCAAAATTATAAATAAACATATATGGCCATTACAAAATAATATAGAGTTACATTTTACATTTTACTTTTTTGTGGTACAATGTGTTCAATTAACACTTTAGTCCAAAGTCAAGATCTAGGGATGCTGAGACTATGGAGTCTGGGAAGAAATAGACTAGACATACAACCCTTCCAAACTAATTACTAAGTTTATTGGCATTACTAGAACATGCTAATTGGTGTTTGATGGCAATGTAGTCAGTGCAATGTCATGTTGTAAACCTCTTCTTTTTTGAAGGTTTCCAGAAAAAAACACTGTTCATCCAACCCTCAGAATTAATTTCTTTCCAGACAAATTGAGTGTATCCTCCCTTCAGACTATAAGTCAGCCAAATGAAGCTGTAGATGAAACTGCTAAACAGGAGGCCTCAAACAGTGACGGATTATCACATATTGCTTTAAAACATATTTCAGGACACAGAGTGAATACATGCACACACCCCAAAGAAACTCTTATATATTAAACTGTGTTTCTATAGTACCAGTTCCCCAATATCATATGTAATCTTCTCATTCTTTAACAACCACTGCATTTTAATGCATTGGAACCAAATGAACAGGAAAATCAGGAAAACCCAATGATTTCTAAACCAGTCAGTCTTTTTATACAAAGAGATGCTTTTTTTTTATAAAAATGGTATATGATTATTTTGTACTACACATTGTATTACACATTGAAGCATATTACTTATTGCACCGCTGGTAATGTCTTTGCCTTCTATACTGTATTTGGTTAACATAAGTCAAGCATTAAGAAATAATGTTTATGGTAGCTATATAGGAATCTGATTTCATCAAAAGTAACTGCAGATTGTGTCGGCCATAAAGAATAGACATGACTAAAACAGATATTAAGACAACAGACATTTTAAATGTCATGTAATGTGATATCAGGCAACTATTTGTCCTCAAATTCACAGTGTAAAACAGAGCATATGTCTTGACTCATTTGTCATTTACAATTATCTAGGCCTTCCCCTACCAGTCACTGCCTTGAACCCAAGAATGGTAATAATTTTGTAGTTTATTACCCAAGTTTGTTGCATTTGGACACTATCCGAAGGCAAGCCTTTAAATCTCTAACAAGGTAAAAAATCATTATCCTCTCAGTTTATTGCTTGTTGGCGACTACAACATCTGATGTAATTCCAGTCTACTTTTCTGAGTGTGAATTTGAGGATCTTGATATATAAAGGTAGTACAGCTGCTGAGAGCCTTTTCGTTCATTAGAAATGGCAAAATTACTGCAAAATTGGGGACTATATTGAAGAATAAGTTCACATTATAAGTTACAAACCTCTGCAAAACACTTGCATAGTTAAAGAGACCTGCCTCACTCATTATGCAAGGAAATGATTACTGTAACACCAAGCATCTCACCATTCATGATACTGTATGTGACGACCAGCACGCTCAGTTCCCATAACCTTAGTAGGGGCCCTTTACTCAGAAGCATCTAGCAAGAGATCAAATGTCCAATTATAATAGCTTGTGCTAGAAAGCAGACCAGAGTGGTTGAGTGATTGTGGACGACCCTGAAGCTCTCACTTCTTGATCCCTGGAAGAATGTGGTGGCAGCTTCACTGACAAACACCTCCCCACAAATGTTTCTTTGGTTCCTCATGCCTGTCGGCAGCTTGACAACAGCACACCCAGACACCGATTGAGTCATTTATAGCTCACACAGAGCCACATCCTGTTACCATTCTCTTTCCGCTTAGAGCTCTTCCTCCTGTCCTGGGAACAGTTGTGTGGGGGCTAGGACATGAACACATCAGCCCCCATTGTACATGGCTATAGTTCAGTGTAGTCCTGTCTTTCACTGGCTCAGAACTGCAAGGTCCAGCTTCCAGGAGCCTCTGCACACACTCATACTTATGAGTATGCAAATGAGCACGCACAAACACACACACACACACACACACACACACAAATACATATCCAGACACACTGTTTAGGTATGAAGCTTTACCAACTGGCTTGTGGATTAGTGGACACAAGTTTGTCTTGGATAGTCTGCTTCATCCCACATTGCACAGGCAGTCCTGTGGGACTGTGGGCTCAGTTGCTGTCTTTGCGCATACATGGGTCTGTGTGGAGGTTGTTTGGGCTTGTTGTCTTGCACTGGATACTGTTGCTGTTTACCTGAGCATCAGAATGGCACCAGCAACAGAGGCAGGACTAAGGGAGAAAACAGGCAAGAGAAACATTAGTGGAACAACATTTCCTTCAGTTCTGTGAGAATGTGATCTTTTCTTTCCTCTTAACTGTGCATGGATGCGTGTAGCGTTGCATTCTGTGATCTGTGTGTGTGGTACTGGGGGATGATGAGGGTAAAGGTCATTGCAAAGGCATAACAGCCACACTGAGCTTTCCCTCTCTCTCCCCAAGGAGAGGCTAGGGGCCATGCATGCCTTATCTCTCTCTAGTGGTCTTCTGGCAGGGAGTAGACTATGCAGCCCCACCCCAGTAAATGGTTCCATAAATCATCTTCTGGTTTATGTTTTCCTGTAAGCCTCCACAACCATTTGCTGAACTTTTGAGAGTGGAAGAGAAGACTAAGAGCAGACGATAGTTGGGCTGAGTAATGTGGAAGCCTTGGGAGAATTAGTGAGCAAGTGAGTGTATGAGTAGGTGAGACACTGAAGACAACAGAAGTAGGTTGTTGCAAGTTAGTACATGTTGGATGGAGACTGTTTTTAGAATCCTTACCTTAAAACAGTTCTTAAACTTCTTACTGACAAAGTAGAGAATGATGGGGTTGATACAGGAATTGACTGTGGCTAAGTTTATGCCCAAATAGTCCATAATTAGGAGGAAGCTGAAACAATAAAAAAGTGGAGTGACTCATCGAGATGTGGTGTCTATTTACTTAACACGCAATTGTATGATGTCATGTTTAGGTGTGTTGAGTTGCTTTATAATAACTTTTAAACACCAGCAAATTCAACATACTTCAGTAGGTCACATCTGTCTGTGTCATTTGGCTGGTAGACCACCTTTTTCAAAATCCGACTCAGATGTAGAGGGAACCAGCACAGGGCAAAGATCAGTACAAGGCAGAAAACAGCTTTGGCCACTTCTCGTCTCTGTTAAACATAGTAGATAGAGAGATAGACACTCTCTCACAAGGCTATCAACACATGTGTGTGTTCTATTTGCACTTGACTTTCTCACAGCTTTTGACACAGTAAACTATGACGTTGTCCATTCCACTTTTTCCGAGCTAGGAATGTCTGGGGAGGCTCTTATGAGGTATGTCTGGTACCTCAAAGGACATTTTATTAAGGATGACTTGGCACGTATCAGGACCTTTTGAGTAGAGGTGTACCTCAGGGATCAGAGCTAGGGCTCTTTTTTATTACTTACTCTATTTTCATTATTTTCTGAGATTAGTCTCCTCCACTATTATGTTTCTCTACTAAATGGATGAAAGCAGACCTATAGGATAGTTGGATAGTCATAGTTATCATAATTGTCATAGCTGATGACAAAATGATCATTATTACTGTTATGTTACATGTTGACGACGTTGACTGAAATGTTGATTTGTAACTACAAATTACAGTGCCATAGTGTCACTGCCAAACACCTTAAACATAAGAGCAAACATGCATGTCTGACATCATTGATTTAATCATACCTGTTTTAAGTGTTCACTCAGGGCAATTCTGAGATTTCCATTGCGGTGATTAAGCATCTCTAGGGTCATTAGTGTGTAAAAAACGGCAGTGCAAGCCAAGGGTACACAGAAGTAGAAACCAAACAGCCACCAATCTTTTGCCTCCGTGTAGAACTGCAGGCAAATAACACAGTTAAAGATGAATCACAAGGGTGATATTTAGATTTAATCTTGACTAGACTAATTTCCTATGTTGTACTGTATACCTACAGACAAGTATCAAAGACTAAATGCCCCGGTATGTTTTCTCCAGGGAAACAACTGCATGCAATTCTAACACAGGCTCTTATATGCCATTTTGAAAGTAGTAGCAGTAAAATCAGATAATAAAATTACACCAAGCACATTAAAGATAAAGATGTGATAAGAAACCTTTTCAAAACAAAACCCCTCAAAATAAGAAAATAGCACCAATTTTGTGTAAAGATTGCTCCTATTTAACATCCAAATCCATTAATATGGCCTGCCTGAAGTTGTTCAACCAGATAACAAGGTAAAAGTTCTGCATATAGGCTGATTATGATCAAAGAGTAAAAAAATCTGTGCAGGAATGATCAGTAGTGTTTGGGAACGGACAGTCAGTGTAGCTTGAAAGAAAAGGCACAGTGTGTCTGTGCACATATGGCTCTGTTTCAGAGAAACATACATCAGCTGGATGTGATTGCTCTTGTAGCCTGCAATCAATTAAAGTCTCCCAGGCTTGGGAACAAAGAAAGTGATCTCCGGATATTCTCAATGCAGGAAAATGAAAATGAAGGAATGGTACCCAGCTTTCTCTTCTCTCGTTCTCAGTATTTCCACTAGTTTACAAATTCCAAATGCCTTCTACTGAAATCTCAGAGAGTGGAGTTTTTGGGCCTAAGAGGTTGTTATGTTTAACAGGCTGTGTGATTTATATCAGCATCTAGAAGTTATAGCTTACATGCATGAAGTCGCTTTTAGGGTTGAGCATGCAGGTTGTTATGTTCCGGTTCTTGTACTCAAAAGTGATCATGTCGAAACCAACAGCTTCAGGGATTGCCAGAATGATTGACAGCACCCAAATGGAGATGATCTCAATGGCAGTGAGAAGAGGGATGCCCACACCTTGGACCCTGCTCCACGATGCCACTGCCCTGTATCTGCACGGAGGACAAAGAAAAACATGCAGTGGCATGTTAGTCTTGAATCACAGTGGTAACATCTTTAAATCACAGGGGTAACATTTTTAAATCACGGGGATAACATCTTTGAATCACAGGGGTAACATCTTTAAATCACAGGGATATCATCTTTGAATCACAGGGATAATTATGGACACAGAAAAAATATTACTGTATATACATGCATAATCATGTCTTCAAGAAGGCCTTGCCAAACTAAACGAAACAATATATAAAAAAATCCTTGTAGAGGAACTGAAAATAAAAAGTTATTGCCCTGTTTGTTGGTAGGTCAGTAACATTTATAAATCACAAAAATAATTTAATGAAGTGTTAGGTGTAAAGAATAAAGCACAGGAATCAGATCAACCGAGAGGGCAAGGATTATCTAAGATTCATGGAAAGTCGCATTGTGTTCTCTTATGTTGTAATATTTATTTAGCAAAATACTCATTGACAGAAACTAATGTTTATTGCTGGGATAAAGCTATTGAGCTTGCTTGCCAAACACAATTCTTGTTTCCTGTTGCTGAAAATCATGTTTGCCTGTTTGTATCATTAATAACCTCCCTCAAGTGAATGTTTTAGTATAATGCTGCATCAAGATTTCATGTGGAAATATATATTTTTCATGACACATTTGAATATCCCTGCCGAACAATGTTGTACCATTTATATTTCACCAGTGGTGTACCTAATTCTTTAGACTGCCAGACCAGGGAAGAAGACATTACAGTCATGACAGCAGTATGCAGGAATACAGAGCCAGACAAGATATGACAAACATTTCCTCTGCCTTTTTTTGGAACAAATCAGGACCATCTGCAGATTGATATTGGGGATGTTAGGTGAGTCCATTGCCATCACGAAAGCCCCACCTCAGTCTCTGAGAGTCTCTCAGCCACAGATCAACTTTATAAAATTGTGAGAATCCTTTGTACTTTCTACCCAAAGTTACAGCTTTTGTTTTTGTTTCTTTGTACCAAGAGCAGATGTATACCCTCCCAGTTTTGCACAAATTTCAATTTTCTAAGTGGCAGGCACCATCATGACCAAAAAAGGCAATGTGTTAATCAGTATATTTATGTGTTTCTTAAAGTCTAGACAAGGGCAATTGCTGTATTTTCTCAGAATTGATCCTCTTTGATTATGTGTATTTTTGTATAGTGGAACATTTAAAAAGTAAACAACCATCTTTAAATCAAATGTGTCTATCCTGTAACAAATCCACAAATCCAAATCAGTGTAAAAGTAAAATAATAATTTCCTCTTCCTGGGAAGGAAAGCTGAAATAAACAAGCTCACAGGTGGCCATGAAAAGGAAGTTCCTCTACCGCTAGCCATTACAATTAACCCCAGCTCTTTCCAAAGCAGTGCTAGATCTCAAGCAGTTCCTGCATCCTGTTCTCAGCCTAAAAGGAATAGATGTGTTCATCTCCCAGGAGATTGTTTTTTCTTCAGGCCTGGGAAGCAGGAAGGAGATTCACTCTAGTGGCCCTCAGAGTAATCACAGTATTTGTGAACAAAATGTCTGTCAAAAAATATGAAATTATTTACTAAAATTGAACATTTTCATTTGTATTGTATTGTATTCTAACTCTGTGAATCTGCAAGGTTACATTCTCTAACTGCAGTGCTTCTAGCCATGACAAGCCATGACTTCTCAATGATAGATAGATAGATAGATACTTTATTGATCCCCAAGGGGAAATTCAAGAAAATGAACACAGGGTAAAAGAGGGTATCAAAAAGTGGTGGGGAAAAAAGCAAGACATATGTATCCCATCTGAGACATGGAATGCAACACTTAGCTGCGTCAGCATCATATGGTTCTAGTTACAACAGAACAATCAAGGCCTGCACAAAAATGATCTGTCCTGCTCCCAGACCCCTGCTCAGAACTCTTGGTGTCAGTTAAGTAAGGTATGCTTACACTTTTGGTTTGTGAAGAGAGAACTGCTAATCCAGAGCACTGATTAAAAGTCATTCGCAGAACCCGGCAAAACCTTGACTGATTTTTGGAGCCTGAACCTCGCAAGACATTTGAATTTCCAGGATAATGATGACAATCGGCGCAAATGTACCTGTCCACACTGAGGGCACAGAGGTTTAGAACGGTTATCCCCACCGAGGCCTTCTGCAGGAATGGCACCAGCTTGCAAACATACAACCCAAATGGGCTGTCATCGAAGGGGAACCTTGATGCTAGGAGCTAAAAAGAACAAATCATAAACTGTTTATTCACCAAGTCAAAGTAGCATTTATATTAGACTGATAATATAATCATTGATTTGTTTTGGAGATCCAGAAAAGTCATACTTGTTTGACTGAAGTAGATACAAAGACAACACTGACAAAACATCACAGTACAAACAAGTCCATTAGCCCAAGCGGACTATTAAAATTCTGTCCATCTGGATTTATCTGTCCCCAATGCTAGCCAAGTTTACAGATTTATGTCCTGAGACACAAACATGCATGAGAATCCTTTGGGATCTTATGCTACCAACTGTGGTCTCCACGGAAATATTCTTTAAATAGATGTGGATTCTAAAAACAAAGAGAAATGTGTTTTGTCCACTAGTTTTGACAAGAAACTCTTGATATGGTATTTAGACAAAAGTGGTTTTAATCATTGGAATTCATAAAAGAACAGACAGTGTGAGAGAATATTAATAAAAGTTTCAATCACTCCCTAAAATATGCACATCCTCATGTAAAGACAGCAAGGTAGACCTCTGTTTTTCCTTTGTGTGTGTGTGTGTGTGTGTGTGTGTGTGTGTGTGTCTTAATTGTTGTTGCTTCTAAACTTACTGCTATATCTAAGTATGTCAAGAGCTCTGTTGAGATAGGAGAGAGCATGAGAGACAGATATGGCAGTGTTTGTATCACTGTGTTTCATTTAGCCATTTCCTCTAGACGTGTGTGGGTGTCCACGCTGCACGGCAGCACAGGGCTGGGCAGCTGGAGTGCTCCCGTCCTCCCCCGACAAAAGCACATTGTCTTTTTTCCTGTCAGGGACGGAACACCCTCCCCTATGCCCAGCTGTGAGTTTATTGTTTTGGGAGTCAACACCTGTACTGGCGACACGTTTTAGCCATGTAAACAGGGGCCACTGTCAGTCAATATGTATGTGTTGGGGTCCCAATATCATTTACTGTTATAGGGCCCAAATTTCAAGAGAGGCACCCAATGTAGATGGACAAACACTATAAAAAGAAGAAGAAGAAGCATGACCTATACATACTGCTAAAATGAAGCAAGAGTCAATGTGACCACATTATCACGCTCTCACTTCCTAAAGCCTCCCCCAAAGCTGTATACATTTACGGAGTGAACTGTGAACTGTGAGTCTGGTGAATGGATTCAGGATCCCGGATGTGGTGTGCATTTCCAATCAGACATTTCCCTGAGGCAATGTCAATGATGAAGCCTATTGGTTTGTTACGTGCTCTGTACATTGTTGAGTGGTCTATTCACTGATAGTGAAAGATAAGGCAGTGCTGTTTAACCAGTGATAAAGTACCTCTCCATTTTGTAACCACAGCTCAATCTCTATGTTTATTTTAGCAGCCTGTCTCCCTGCTGCCATCGTCATGAAAAAGCCCCGTGACTTAAACAGGCTGGACTGGGAGATAAGCTCCGGATAGATGTCTAATTGCACGTGCCCTCTCTCCTCATTCCCTCCCTCCTGTCTGGAGCATACCCAATCCTCCTGCCCTGTCGCTTTTTAACACATAGATTTTCATGTTGGTATGGTTTCATTTTTTGCTTTGTAGTCATGCGATTTAAATGTATACAGCAGTCAACAGTGCAAGACTTTATTCTCTAACTTGCTTTTCTAGCAGTCCAAAAGCCCCAAAGCATAACAAATAATGTCAAGGGTATACTAAATGCATTTGGAGACCATTTTGAGCCCCCCTTTGTTAAAAGAACATACACAGACCTAGCTGTGATCTTAGAGAGGCCTAGTGCAGAGATTGGCAAGTCTATTCTTAGAGGGTTGATGCATTGGGCCTTTCAATTAACCCCTTCTCTCCAATTAACCCTTCATGTCCACCAGGCAGTGAGAAGCACCATTATTTCCAAGTGCCTGAAGTACATTAACATACCAGTCTTACAGGAGATGTATGGATTAGACATTAGACCAATAGGCATGGTTGTGCCCCCTTTCTCATAAAAAAGTCTTGAACTTAGAAATAGTCACTAAAATACAAGTAATTTAGAACAAAGCCATTATGTGATGTCATATACCAAAAATCAATTGTAGTTCAGTTATGGTTGCCAAAAGGGTACCATCTAGCCTAAAAGGCCATTTCCTAAAACATGGCTAAATGTAAGGCTTAAAATGGGCTTGTGAAGTTGCACTTAAGCTTATAAATCAAAATTGAATATTCTACTTGAACACCAAGGTATACACCATTAATCCATTTAATGGATTAAAAAACAGAATTTTGCAACGTTTCACCTACCTTGTAAACATTGAGGGGAATATCAATGATGATGTAGATGAGGTCTCCTAAAGCCAGGCTTGCAATGAGAGCGTTAGGCCCGTTCCTCATGCTTTTGTTCTGGTAGATGATCCTCAGTAGGGTTGCGTTTCCCACAATCCCAATGATGAAGACGGCACAAGAGATGGCTGTGTTGATGTACCTGAAACACGATGTGATGGACGTCTGGACGTCCCTGCAGGCAGGAGGCCGTCTGGTAACATTCATCAGAGATCCCCTCTGGCTGGGCACATTCTGGTTGCGCTGGCCACCCGATGGGGTGGTGGAGATGGAGCTCAGGGCCAGGGACCCTCTGTGTTCTTGGGTTTCTGAATCATTCATCTGACACATTCCACTGCTTGCAATGGCAGCCATTAGCAGAAAAACATGTAAGTTTAGGGAGGCCATCGCGTCAGATATTCCACACCTTGATTCCCAGTTAAGATGAAAAACGTCTCCAACCGTCCACTAAATCAGAGGGCAACCTACAGGACAAAAGTCATGGCAATGAAAGTCTTATCATTTGCCTTTTCAGTATACATGGCATGCAGAATAGAATATGACTAAATATATCAAAAAGTATTCATACAGAGAGCACAAAGTTATTAAAGTAAGCAACTGGAACCATTATTGAAAGTTTGACAGCATGTGTGCAAAGCAACTGTTTCCTTTTCAATAGCAAAAAGGATTTGGAGCATAGGTACAGATGGAGGGTGCCAGAAGTGATTACTGTCAAAGAACACAACAGCACAGCTCCTCTCTCATCAACACTCACTGCAACCATTGACAGCGGCAGCGCTGCTAATATCACACAACTCTACGTGGAACTTTGTTTTTCTCACATGTTGTTTTGACAATGCATCCCTTTGCGTGGCTTTCATCACTGTGGTTTCTGTTGCTGGCCATTCCATTCTGTTTCCAATTTACAGATTTAAGCAAGTGGTTTCAACAAACAAAGGAACATTGCAACATAAAAGACAGAACTTTCTGAGGAGCCTGAGGAGGCATTTTATCCCAATGACTCACAGTGACACTGAGACAGAAACTCTCATTTAAAACGTCTTGGTTGTAATAGTGAGAGGCCTTCAGCTTCTTTTGTTTAGTAACCATTATACCATAAAATATAAAAGCTATATATATTAAACTTAAATTTACAGATTTTTTTTTTTTGAAGTATTCAAAATAGACCCAGTAAACAAAAGTAACCTAAATTAACAACCACAAAAATATTCCAGTACATCAAATGCAGTCGAACTGACCTTAAGGATCTATAAGATCATATAGATTTTCTGCAAAAGCAAGCAAGACACATATAGCCGTTTAAACGTCCTGCCACCACCTGGTACACAAAACTTCTTTAGGTGTCGGTCCTTCATGTAGCATCACAGTTTAACTTCAGCCTTGCCACGACTGGGAGCCCCCGCAGCACATCAGCGGCTCAGTCTATTAATAATAAATGCCTTTTGTTTTTTTACCTACCGCTCCTAAAATGTCTGCCTTCCTCAAGATCCCGTCACTCAGTCAGTCATTCACACACATGCGGGGAAACTTTGGGCTCCTGCCCCCAGCCATCTGTGTGGCATCACATAAGTAATTAAGCAGATATCAGTAGAGAAGGATCCCTTCTGGGCCGACGGAACGCTGAGTGTGTGACAGCAGTGAGGTGCTGTGCATTCTGTCTCTAGCTTTTCCAGTGGAGAGTTGCCTTGTGTGCGTGTGTGTGTGCGTGTGTGTGTGTGTGCGTATGAGTGTTTGTGTTAGAGCACTTTGGCTGGGTGGGAGTGCAAATCTCCACCCCCTCCCCTTTCCTCTCCCTCCACAAAGATCCAGGCGGGAGGGAGGCCCCAGAGAGAGCAGCAGCAGCAGGCTGTGAGACACAGACAGGCCCAGACACACAGAGCGCAGTATGCGCACACACACACACACTGTGCATGGGAAATAAACAAACACACAACACACAGGCATATCCATCACACACAACCTACCACAGACACACCTACACGGCATAGCATCACATTCAGATCCAGTCACAATGAAGATATTCAGAGCTTTATTAGCACAGAGGACTACACACACACACACACACACACACACACACATACACAGAGACAGATCCCACCCCCAACACAAACACACAATTTATCCCTCATTGGTATTTGTAGGAACATTGTATCCAAAGGACTGCTAGCTGCATAATGTTAATCCTAGTTGTTTTCTTCCGTTCAGAGATAATATCTGGAGTGAATCAAACAGGCCTTCTGTGAGTTCGGAGTTGCTTGAACCACTGCATCTCTGATCTTTTCCCAGATCTTTATCTAGGGGTGGATGAAGCTCCAATAAACACCAGCAAGGGTAATTTATCGTCGCATAAATTTAAATGTTGAAGGGGACGTCTCAGATCTCCCCTGCACCAGGCCTTGGCTTGTTTCAGCTTGTGATGGGCTGATTTCCTATGATCCACAGTAAACCAATGAAAAATAATGTGATGCTTACACAGAGTTAATGGGAGGCTCCAGCAGAGTTGATCCAGAGACAAGTGGGCAAGGGTACGGCGAGCAAACAGGAGTGAAGGCATGCACAGGTTCTGAAAGCTCTAGAGTGCCTCGCTGATGGCATCAACATCCATTACCGAGACCACATGTTTATACTTAGGCAGTTTCCTGCTCCCTGGCAGGGCATCGATAATGGGCCGATGGGACACCCCTCACATCAGTAAAAAGCTGAGACAGCAGCACCTGCCATGAGGAGACAATGGCAATCTTCTCTTCAAAGACTGCAGACTAGACCAATCTTCTCTTCAAATAAAGCAGACTAGAGCACTGGGTGAAAACACACATGCGTTGTTGATGGTCAGCATTACGAGGAAAAAGGGCATTTTTCTATGGCTGACTTTGTATGATGATGAACAGGACCTAAATACCACTCATTTTGGTTGTGTGCAGGTTTATAAATGTATATTTTGTATGTTTAGATAGAAGGTGGGTGCGGATTATCTTGTTAAAAGTTCGGCTGATTTACAACATTGCAAGCCCTAATGCAGGACTAAAACCAGACCTTCTTCTCCCAGTCCCAATACTTTATATTCCTTGGCAGACCCAAGTTGTCTGCTTTTTTTCCGGAATATTCTTTGTTTCCTGTAAATTTGATGTTGTTCCAGTCCGTCTCCCTCTGCTTGCCTGGCACTGACCACTCATTGCCCCTAGGGAAGTGTTTCTCTGCAAGGTCACACAGCAATAATCAGTTTACTGCTTTATCCCACAAGGCTTTATTTAGTCAGAATAGTGTACAGGCATGTAAATGTCTCTCCATTTTACTCCTCCTGCTTAACTTCAGCCTGATGCTGCCGGGTAAAAAAAAAAAAAAGGTACAGTCTGCTATATTTGCTCCATCCTTGGACAAAAATACATTCAGTGCTTTTCATGAATCAGTTCAACAGGCAGACTATGTTTCTGAGATACTACAAAAAAAATCTAATATACAAATATACATCTAAAATACATCTTTTTTTATTTTTCCAGCAACCACTTTTAACAGGCGGGCTTTCTCCTTAATATAAATTGGGACCTAATTGGGTAATGCTAATATTTACTACCATTTAAAGTTTAAAGAATTGTGTTTTCTTTAATTGAAGGCATAAATATATCATAGCTACTGAATAAGTCATGGTCAACTGTGGCATTTATTTTATTCATTAGGATGTGATTTGCTGACGGAATCTTTTTTTTCCCGAAATCTAAACTCCCATAAGTCAGCCAGCAGTTTTGGTGGTGTCGCAACTTTGAGAGGCTCCACTTGGAGTCTTTGTTAATCAACGCATTAATATATAAAGTGATGAAACCTTTACCTGGTCCCTGTTGTTTTGGGCTTTCATGTTGTTGTGTTGTTGTTGTTTGGCTCTTCATCTGGTATTAATGCCATTCTCTCTGAACTCAAAGATGGCAGCCTGCCTAGTAATTCATATGCTTGTTCTCTGATGGCATCTGTCGAAATGTGCTCCCTGCATATTGGTACATACCCTGTGGGAAAAAGCAAACCCAGGCCTCTGACTGAGTGGGATGTAAGCGTTTTCTTAACTGGGGCACTTGCTCCAAAAAGGAGGGGAAAAAAGGGGAAAGAAGTTAAAGGCCAAAGCTGTTGTCACTCAGACAATAGCTGTCACTGTGAAGCTGGGAAAAATGTGCTGGATCATTTTTATGTGCTACAGATGGTGGGTGAACAAAGGAACAAAGGAAATTTGGGAGGATTTGGGATTTTTCAGTAAATGAGTACAAACTCACAGATATACGCATACAAGAAATTACTGGTGATTTCTTTGGAAATGCATGACTTTACCAGCAGTATTATACTACTTTGAGGAATTTAATTGAGGATAACAGGGATTTAGGGTTTATAGCAGCCTGTATTGTTGAAATCCTGGGTGTGTGCAGGACGGGTAAAAAAGGACACATTTAGTGGCGAGATTTCCTTCCTCAGCCATTTCTTCTCTCAGTCTAGTTCCTCCACCATACCACACCCCACCCACAACTCCCCCAGACACACATCATCTTAAGGGGGCTGGTTAATGGATGAGCCAGCGGAGGCCAGCCTATACCGTGTATTCCAGGAAGCTATTCATTTTTAGTCATCCCCCACCAACACTAACACCAGTGGGTCAAAGAGGTCCTGAGAAGTGTTAGTGCAATCTGTCCTGATTGGCCAGTACAAAGCTATCTGTTATGGTACGCCAACCTAGGCAAAGCAACAGTTAATGGAGGAGGGGGTATAAAAAAGTGGCTGAAATTATTAAGAATCTGTATGTTTCTAACTGAATTTTACAACCTCCTGCTTGGACCTTTAATTGAACATTTAAAATGGATGAATCAGCAAATCAGTTGTTCCTTTAACTTCTGTATTTTCAGATGTTTCATTTATTAAGATAATTATGTAAGTTTGAATTAGGTAGAAGGGCAGTGTGTGCAATAAATGCACCTATAAACAATAGAAAACACATTCCCCATCTTACTTCTGACTTGAGTGTGGTGTGTAATCCTAACCTAATCAGACTGTTATACAGGTTTAAAAACTGAGCTAAGGCTTAAACCATAATTTAGCAACATGTGACTCTTTAGCAATGACTGACTAACAGAAAATGTATTGGTTGGTTTGAAATCTATTAATGCATAGGTAAATGCGGACCGTATTAAAGCCACAGTACACTAAGCTTAAACTAGACTGCATTTTCTCGGCAGAAATTGCAAGGTGGACTTGCCACCCAACCACCCCCCTGACCAACACTCCCTTTGCACCCCTCTCTACATCCTAACATCCCTTGTCATTAGGGCAAGTCACA
>JAGFZM010000381.1:46576-57697 GCA_017657215.1 Limnothrissa miodon | reverse complement strand
TATCTTGCAATTTGTTGAGGGCATTTGTGCTTGAGGGAATTCAAAATGTGATCTGGCAGACAGGCATTTCCATTTGATGTCAGTTGTTGTTTAGAGACGTTTTTCATCTGTAGAGAAAATGCCATTGGCTCTCCTCCACAGTACAACATGAGGCACAACAGAGGCCAGTTGCCAAATTGAATTTGTGAGAATTTCACCTGGTCTGGGACATTCCACACAGCCACAATCACAACAACAACATCCAGTTGTTTGGCCAGTTGCCAAATAAACAAGACAAGCATCATCCATGCAGTATGTTTGTGAGAATCTCACCTGGTTCGGGACATTCCACACAGTTACAACCACAACAATCACAACAACAACAATCAGTTTTTTGGCCAGTTGCCAAAAATACAAGAGAAGCATCATCCATGCAGTATGTGCCGTTTGTGATAATTTCACCTGGGGCCTGTACTACAAAGGGAGTTTAACCAACCCAGAAGTAACCCAGGGTTACCTTGTTAAACCGGGGTTGACAAACTCTGGTTATCCAAATTGGTGTTAATCGGTACTACAACGCTGGTTATGAGGTTGATTTGTTGTCCCTAAAAAAATCCAAGACACTATGATTGCCTACCTTCTTCAAATCTTGCAGATAGGATAGACTCCTTAAAAATGCGTGAGTCTTGGACTGGGCCTGGTCACCTTGCATCCAGACTTGCCTGATTACATGTCATCTATTTTTTATATTAGTAATTACCCGCAATTGTTTAAACCCCTTCTATGATTTGCAGAGCGGTTAAATGGCCAGAGTAAACAACAAATGCATCCAATTCAGAGAGGGAACCACCTTGCGAATTATACAACATATTTATGCTCAGATGTTCAGCATCACCGATGGAAAATATCTAAGCACAAAGCACATCTGCTCAATAGTAAGAGCATTATTACGGCGGGTGATAATGTTAGCTATGATAACTCACCATACGAGCGCCAATATCAAACGGATCATCCTACTGATGCCATTGGCTTAGGCGAAAATTTTGGCGGAGGGACGGTACTTATAAGGTGTGGTTAAGCGCAAACCTTGGTTTAACCAAGAACATGAACAGCTCGGACTAGTTTTGGCGTGCGGCGTATATTGCCATGGCAGCATACCTCGGTTTAAACCTGTCCACCTTTCGTAGTATGGGTCAATCGGAAAGTTATGCCACACGTGATCCAAGTTACTCTCGAAGTTACCCTGATAAGCCAGTAACCCCTCTACGTAGTACAGGCCCCTGGTCTGGGACATTCCACACAGCCACAACAACAACAACAACAACATCCAGTTGTTTGGCCAGTTGCCAAAAAAACAAGACAAGCATCATCCATGCAGTATGTGCTGTTTGTGAGAATTTCACCTGGTCCGGGACATTCCACACAGTTACAAACACAACATCCACAACAACAACAAGCAGTTGTTTGGCCAGTTGCCAAAAAATCTAGACAAGTAATTTTAAAATGGAAGGCATCCATGCAGTATGTGCTGTTTGTGAGAATTTCACCTGGTCTGGGACATTCCACACACAGTCATAAGCATTACTGTATACATCTGTGAAGCAAATACAGGGCTGTGGTAACTGTCATAAGAATGCAACACTCCTGATAGTACACATTTCTGGGGCTGTGAAGCAAAGATCAGATCCAGCGTTGTGTTGCTTTGAGTGTAATGATGTGTTTTCATTGAAATCTCCACATAGAATGATGTCGTCCACGTCCATTGTTTCAACTGCTTCTAAAAGATTTCTGAGGTTTTTCAGGAAGTCTATTGTTTTGTAGTTTGGTGGCCTGTAAATTGCAACTACAGTACCACAGCTTGAATTGGGTCTGTGACTTTAACAGCAAAAAACTCCAAATCTGTAACACCCATTATATATTGCAAAGGTGTGACATGTATGTGATTTTTTACAAATATTGCACAACCACCACCCTTTTGGTTTGCCATTTGTGGAAAGCTGTTATATGACACTTCCCTGTTTTCCCTGAACATGTGATATCCTTCCATTTGAAACTCCTCTGGCATGGCTGACCCAAACATGTGTCTCCCAGACAGATCTCATGATGCTTCTTTATACCATCAATATAGCAATGTAGGCCTTCCACAATGTGATGGATTACAGTAATGCCTTGTTTGGCAGTACTGTTTGTGTGCTTTAAGAGTGGCATGACATTTTCAATGTTTGCTTTTGGCATGCGATCCAGTGCATCCAAAACCTCTTCATTGCAGTAGATTTTTTTGTCATCAAAGTCAATGATGTGCAGGCCCTGCAAGGAGGTGGTTCCACTGAGAGCTACATAAGCCATCCCAGCTTCAAAAGTTTGCATCAGACACACCACAGCTGATGAAGAGGTCATCCCCTGTACCTTGTGTGATGTGCCTGCATATGATAATTTGAGGGGAAACTGACTTCTGACCAAGCCGTTCTTCATAGAACGGTCCTCCACTCTGTCAACATAAACAAAATTGTCTTTCTTTCCAGGTGCTTGATTGCGATGCTTGAGTCAAGTCGTTGGGCAATCCAACTCCAGTCCAATTGAATCAACACATGGCATGCCATTTTTGTCCAGGTTAGTGATTATTCTTGTAATTTTTCCAAATGTCCCGTTAACCAAGCCATCTGTGGTGTCCAAATTCCGTGTTATGACAATGGGAGCCCCTTCTGACAGCAACGTGTCAGGTAGATCTCCTTTTATTCCTTTGCAAGGAGCTGCCTGCTTGATCATATTTCCTGTTTGTGCATCCTATAAGTAGTCATCAGCATCGACATGGATGACATTGTTACAGAGTAAAGAAATGACAAAATTGTTGTGCACATCTACTTCCTTGTTGGTGGCAAATATGTGCAAAATGTTCATGGGGCAGTCAGACTTTGTGGCAAAAGTGCGTGAAGCCAGCAGTGCTTTGACACAGTCCAGCAATGGCTCCTTTTTCTTTTTGACACGTAGTCTATTGAGCATCTCTGCAAATGCAGCATCATCTTTCTGCCTCATGATTTCAGTTAAAGTGATGATCTGAAAGTTGTCTTTCAATATGTCCACTGTATTTTCCTCAAAGACACAGAGCTTTTGTCTTCCCAACAGGGGAGAGTTGGAAAAAGTCTCCTACACAGAGGACTGACACTTCGCCAAAGGGTTTTTGCTCCATTTGATCTGCTGAAGTCTCAGGTCCACATAGGAAGAGTTCTTTTGACTCCATAGAGATTTCATCAATGACTAATACTTTCAGATGTGATAGAACAATCCTTATTTCATCCAAAGAATTTCCCAGTCCCTGGTATGGTGGTTTCAGATTCTTTGGAAGCTTCAAGACTGAATGCAGGGTGTTTCCGGAGATGTTGAATGCAGCAGTTCCAGTAAAAGATGTGAGCAGAACGGTTGTCTTGGATATGTCTTTTTCTTCTTGAAAAGCTGGTAGTCTTCTCAGAATTTTTTTTAATTCATTGTAGATGCATTTGATCAAATGAGACTTAACCTGTGCCAGCTCCACCAGTAACAAAATCAAAGAATTGGTCAGGTTGTTGTCCATTTACAAGTGTTAAAGCCCAATCTCTTCATTTGTAAAAGATAGCTGCTTGTGTCAAATTGTGGCTTTGATACATTTGCTACAGCTCTCTGGAACTCTGTAGTGGGCACTGTACTAGAGGCAGTGTTGTCGGTCCTTGTGATTTTCTTCTTAATTCTGGGACATCATCTTGCTCGTTTTCCTCTGAAGGGTCTGTTGGTTGGTGTTCTGCAAGAGCTTCAATTCGAATGAGTTCTGAGTTTGGAGCGAAAGTAGCCCAGGCGTCCTCATTAGGTCCAATCTCTTGATAGTCTTCGATTGCACGCTCAACATCTTCACTCTCCTTTTCGTAACGGCTTCTGTTGTCTTTGACAATTGTGAAAATATGTGTTGCAGACTCAGAATCTGGCAGTCTGAGGGTTGTGCAGCTGTAATAGGATTGGTAAGTTTTGTAATGTGGTGTTTTGAATGCCAATGACAATTTCCTAAAAGGGACAAAAACCTTAAGCAAATCTTGTTGCTCCCTCCTGTCGCACAAGCTTTTGCACCTCGTTCTGATCATTTAGCATAGATGTTGTTATCCTGCGGCCATCCTTGGTAAAGATTTTGCCCTTGCGCAGTTGAATAGACATGCTTGACATGGCAAGGTGCATCTCTGTCACAAACTGTAATTTTGTCTGTCATATTCATCAATTGAGTTATTGCCTGTGCAAAACTGTACTGGGAAAGCCATTGATTCAAGCCTAGGTGTCAAGCCAACTGGATAATTGCCTTCTGCTAGGGCAATGGGAGCGAGATGATCTTTGCGAAAGGAATGATCTTAGCAATGACGTGTCGCTCAAGCACATTCAACCCTTGCAACTGATCTGGTATTGGGCCAAGGGCAAGTTTATTTGCTACTGCGATAGGTGGCAGATGTCCATACTTAAGGTTGTCGTGGCAGCTATGGCAAATCCATTCTTTTTGCCTCTCAGGCATCCCACACTCACCTTGCTCTGTGCAGCCATCTCCACAAACACGTAAGCACCAGTTACACACATGGATGTATGCTCAGGGTCCTTGGTGTATTTTGATGAGTGACATTGCCTCACTTGATTTGCAAATAGACATCTGTGACATACAGTGCAAATGTATATAGGTCCTTGGCTCTCTGGGCGCTCTCCGGTGTATGATCTGCCCCGAGGCGGGCGCTCTCCGCTCTCCAGTCCCTGCGCCCGAGGCGGGCGCTCTCTGGTGTATGATCTGCCCAGAGGCGGGCGCTCTCCGCTCTCCTGCCACTCTCCGCTCTCCCGTGCCTGCTCGTCCAGCCTCATGCTCTGCACCCAGGCCGTCCCCCGGACGCCCCGTGCCCTACCATCCTACCCCCTGGTCCCGTTTCCGGCCTGTCGCCTGACCCTTCGTGTCCGTCCGTCCTGCCCCCGGGTCATCATCCTGGCCGTCCACCCGACTCCTGCTGCCTGCCCGTCCGGTCTCCTGGTCCGCGTCCTGGCCGCCCTCCGGATGCCCAGTGCCTGCCCGTCCAGTCTCCTGGTCCGTGTCCAGGCCGTCCACCGGATGCCCCGTGTCTGCCCGTCCGGCCTCCTGGTCCCATTTCCGACCTGTCGCTTGACCCTTCGTGTCCGTCCGTCCTGCCCCCGGGTCATCATCCTGGCCGTCCACCCGACTCCTGCTGCCTGCCCGTCTGGTCTCCTGGTCCGCGTCCTGGCCGCCCTCCAGATGCCCTGTGTCTGCCCGTACGGTCTCCTGGTCCACGCCCAGGCCGCCCCCGGATGCCCCGTGCCACCCTCCAGACCCGCCTACTCGTGGCCCCATCCACCCACCCATGTTCCTTTTGTCAGGGCCGTCTAGAATCCGGCCCTTTAAGGGGGGGTGATGTCAAGCCCTGTCCGTCTATGTAGTGTCACTTCCTGGTCTTGTCTTGCCCCATGTCACTTCCTGGTCTTGTCTTGTCATGTGCTCTTTTGTTTAACCCTGCTGTGTTCCTGGCTCGTTATTAGTCAAGTCATTCCCTGCTTAGTTTCAGCTGTGTCTTGTCTCCTCGTTTGGCCCTGTGTATATAAACCCCTGCTTCTGTTCTGTCATTGTCACGCTTACCCTGTTCCGTGTCACACATCCCTGATTCTGTGTCTGCCTTATGTAAGTGTGCAACTTCTGAAAATAAATCCTTGTTTTGGTGAAAACATGCTTGCGCCTGGGTCTCCAATATTGTAAACCCGTGACAGTACCTACCTTCAACCACCAAGGTTTGTTGTGGTATTCCAATTATTGCAACACCTGGTAAGCAATACATGTATTTAATGCTTTCTTCACAGGAAGTCCTTTATATTGGCGAGTTGTAGTGTTGGACAGCTACTAAGAAAATTGTAAGAAAAAACTACCACATGACCAAAAAAAGAGCAAAACTACTGCAAAGCTGTCATATTCAGAACATAGCTTCACTACAGCCACGCTACTCAAAAAATGTAGTGCTCAGCATTAGGTAGGTTTGGCATCATTAACATGAAGCAACACAAATCATAGAAAACGTCAGCACAATCTATGACACTTGGAGGACAATTGGATTTTAAGCTAAATCATGAGTATGATTCAATAGTCATTTAAAGTATCTGGACTATTGCTGAAACATAATGGAAGTGAAGATGGATTCTTTCCTTCAAAGAACGGCAGTGCTTGCGCAACTCAGAGAAGGTACCAAGAAGGTACCAGGCATAGTGTAATGTAGGCCTAATTGATTGAAGAGAAAAAAGTCATAGCCTACATGTAGGCTTTTATAATTAAAGAGTGTGAGTCAATAGCAGACTCTGCCTGCCTGTTATTAAAGTTTACCTAAAATCAAGGACTGGGCTTTGGATAATCCAAGTAAATAATAGGCAAGGCATAATTTCAGGAAATGGGGCAATACCCTTCAATGTGTATTTCTAACATTCATGTCTAACAGTTAATCTTCATGTCATGCCCTGCAATTCACAATAACATGCTCTAAAGTTAAGCACATTCTAGCAATATTGAAAAAACACTGAAACTAAATTTCTGTATGTTAAAAAATGTTAACCAGTCAATATCCTCTTCAAATGTTAACCAGCCAATTTGTTCAAAACTTCTCAAAGGGACAAATGCACATTTCCGAAAATACACAGGTCTAACGTTATCCTTAAAACCATATCACATACATAGACAAAGTATTAACAGTTAAAACGAGCAAAATACAATTGCCAATTAAGCCATGTTCTGAGTTGTAACAAACATGAAATGTACCAATTCTGTATCCAGTAGCTCGAGAATGTTTTATACCCTGTAAAACCACCAATCAGGTGTTTATATTTAAATTATGAATTGTGTTTGTAATTACAGTATGAATTCACATTAGTGTGATCCACAAGTAATCATGCTTCAACAAATAAATAGCGACCGCTTCCAAATATCTATCAGATTAATGTTAAGCCAACTATGAATAATAAACACTGCCAAAGTATGTGCAAAAACAATTGCATTTCGCAAAGTACTATTAATAAGCGCAGATTGTTCATTGGCGGCCTATATCTCGTTAGCATGTATCGGCAGTTACATTCGACGCTTCGTATATAAGTATATAATGACTTTGCATCAAACACCACTCTAAAAATAGTGTGATAGAGTTTAACTAACATTATAATGTTTAAATAACAATATAAGAACATTTGGGAGCCTTTCATCGTCGGCGCAGTAATCCTCACTCCTGAAAACTCTTCTCTCTCAAGGATGTTACTGCGCTGACGGCAACGGGCTCCCAAGTGTTTCTTCACCATTCATAGTTCTCTTTGTTATCTGCTTAGATAATTGCTCCGTTTCATTTTGTGTCACCACAACCATCATAGGTAACTATTCGAGGACCCGCGTGTAAATAGGAAAGATGTGGATGCGTTTGGACGTTTCTAACCCCAAGGCTGTTTGGATGAACTGAAAGAACTGGGCTAAGGTAAATGCTAACAAAGTAGCATTGCGCGCCAGAGAGATTGCGTGCATGCAGAGACGAAACAGGTATGCATCAACTCGTCTAAGTTAGGGGAAGAATATTTTCGATATTGAAATACGGTGGCGTGTTGCTTTAAGGATCATTCCGCCCCATAATGCATTTCTACATCCAAACGGAACATGAATCACGGCTATTCAGCAGCTTCCGAACACCTGAATGTTATTATGTAATTAACAAGAACGTCTCAAACTGCTGTTTGGGCTTACTGTTTCCTTGCCTTGTAAGTTTGGCCATGGTCACAGCAAGCTAATGTTACCTGGCATAATTTTAATTGGAAATTAACTTACTTCAGGGCGATGTCTTGCAGTTGGATGTTTGGTTTGTTGTCTGTAGAGTCTTGGCTTGCCTATAGTGAAGTCTTCTTTGATAGTTGATAGTGAAATTAATAGCACCAAAATCAGATCAGAAGTCGCACTCGTAATCCGAGCACATTCTAAATGCATGACAGAATTCAGTTCAGTTCAGAAAATCTGAAAAATTTTAATTTCATATTTAGTCAGTAGAGGGCTTAGTTTTGTAGTGAAAACGTAAGCATGATGGGTTGTGTGAACCGTGTACTTTTCCGTTCATTCATTATTGGATTTTGGATGTTACATGGGAAATGAAAAAAAGGCTTGTAGGCTGTATGAATTTGTACAGTTAGTCTATTATTTCTTAAGCCCTTTTTCCATCAAAACGGTGATTCGCTTTAAAATAATTCGGATCGAAAAGTTAGTGCGACATGTGTGATGGAAAAACAATTATGTCGTACTAATGCCTATTTTGTCGCGCTAAGTTAATTTGCTCTGCAGAGGTGGTTTTAGGAAAATTATATCGATATAAAAACGATGGAAAAGATTTAAAGCGATATAGAATGTCACGCATGCTCAAAAGGCAGATTTAATTAGAATGTTGTTTCTCCTGGCAGTGCCTCGTGCAGCAGTGCTATCCAATAGAGCCCTTCTCTGGCTATACCAAAATACGAACGTTCTAATTCACTACACATTTGATGGAAAATCATCCAGCACTTCAGAAAAATGTGCTTTAACAAGAGGCATTTGTCACACAGTTTTAACTCGCTAGAATCGTTCTCTTGATCGAAAATCATTTTAAAACCTCTTATGTCGCTAGAAAATAATGTGATTTAAAAGTTAAATCGCACGAAAATCTGATGGGAAAAGGGCTTTAGACAGAAGCTAAAGCATTGGTTGCATGTCTTTTAGGAACTGAAAATTAAATACTAAAAAATAAAAAACTGCCGTTCTGAATTATGACTTGTGACCTTTTTGGGCGAATTGAATTGCACATGTTTGTTTTAATAGGCTACTGTCAACCGCATCACATGGGGTGTTTAAGCATATTTAGCCATAGCCTAATGTTTCAAAGTTTGATAGTCACCCGCATCACATCGCGTATTTAAGCATATTTAGACATAATGTTACGAAGGCATGCAATGCATACAGATATTTCACAGCATCTAAGGAGGACATGTTAGGTTATGCGTCTTCTAAGATTACGTGTTGTTCAGACTGCACAGTTGGAAACTCTTCAACTGCTAAAGAAAAAGCGATTTTCAGCTGACCATCAGATACGCTTGGGTTGTGAATATCACAACTTCACAGCAGCCATGTCCTGCGCCAATGTCTTGAAGGTGCTATGAAATGCCTGTACGCGTATGCCTTTGCAACATCCCAAACTGTATGAATGTGCCTCTACAGACGTTGTGTCATACGGTTAGATAGATAGATAGATAGATAGATAGATAGATAGATAGATACTTTATTGATCCCCAAGGGGATATTCAAGGTCCCAGCAGCTTAAAAAATCACACACAACATATACTACAGTTACTCAAAATAACAATAAAATACAAATACTGTGGGTAGAGATGCGCATGAATGTACTGAGGTACAGTATGGGGAGTGTGTCAAGGTAGTTGTGCAAATGAGACCAGTAGTGCAATAGTGCAAGGTTAAAAGTCTATTGACTAGCAATAAATATGTGCATATGTAAATGGACAATAAAAAATATCAGCATAGCAATAAAAACAGTTCTAGTGTAAGTATATGGACAATAAGATAACAATAAAATTAGTGCAAGGATAAGTCTGTATAAGTCATATACATGTTCATGCATCAATCAAGTATGCAGGTCAAGTATGAAGTTACAGTGTGAGGAGGAGTTGTGCATGTGGGCTAATGTAGCCAGTAGGGTCCCTAGTCAGTGTCAACAATACACAGTATTGTAGAAAATGTCTTGTAATTGTATAAGAGTGTTCAGGTGCAGATAGACTATGCAGAGAAGTTCAACTCTCCTTTTCCTTTCAGTGAAGCATTGTAGAGTTGTATGGCCCTGGGTACAAATGACTTCCTAAGTCTGTCTGTTGTGCATGTCAGGGAGCGTAGTCTCCAGCTGATCAAGCTCTTCTGCTGCATGATAGTGCTGTGGAGTGGATGACAGTCATTGTCCAGGATGTTGAGTAGCTTGTTCAGGGTCCTCTTGTCTGATACTGAAGTGATGCACTCCAGTTCAGCTCCCACAACAGATCCAGCTTTCCTTACCAGCCTGTCCAGTCGCCCAGCATCCCTTTTCTTAGTGCTTCCTCCCCAGCATGCCACTGCATAGAAGAGGACACTGGCAACAACAGACTGGTAAAACATCCAGAGAAGCTTGCTGCAGACGTTGAAGGACCGCAGCCTCCTCAGGAAGTACAACCTGCTCTGCCCCTTCTTGTAGAGTGCTTCTGTGTTGACTGACCAGTCCAGTTTATCGTCCAGATGTATCCCCAGGTACTTGTATGTTTTCACCACCTCCACATTAAGCCCCTCTATGGTGACTGGCACCAGGGCGGGCTTGGACCTCCTGAAGTCCACCACCATCTCCTTGGTCTTGGCAGTGTTGAGTTGTAGGTGGTTGAGTCTGCACCATTGCACAAAGTCCTCCACCAGGCTCCTGTACTCCTCCTCCTGCCCATTCCTGATACAACCCACAATTGCAGTATCATCTGAAAACTTCTGCATGTGGCATGACTCTGTGTTGTAGTTGAAGTCAGATGTGTACAGGGTGAACAGGACTGGAGAGAGCACTGTTCCCTGTGGAGCTCCGGTGCTGCTGATGACAGTATCAGATAGGCAGTCCTTCAGTCTGACGAACTGTGGCCGCTCCGTCAGGTAGTCTGCAATCCAGGAAACCAGGTGGGCATCCACACCCATCTTCAGGAGCTTGTCACTCAGTCTGGGGGGTTGGATGGTGTTAAAAGCACTGGAGAAGTCAAAGAACGTGATTCTCACAGCACTTTTCTCCTTGTCCAGGTGAGTGTGTGTCCTGTGTAGGAGGTATGAGATGGCATCGTCAACAGTATCAACACAAACCCACGCAGAGCAATGCCCTGTCCACCCAAAGAGTTAACCTCCTAACTTCCAGGCAGGTACCAAGTCCAAAATAGACAATCAGCCTAATTCAGAACGGCAGTTTTAACAGATATAAAACACGCCGTTGGCTTTCAAGTCATAGCAACTGTAAAAAATCATATAGCCTACACGTCTTTTTTCATTTTCCATGTGACATCCAAAATCCAATAATGCATGAACGAAAAAGTACACGGACC